>JANHFJ010001542.1:61601-72770 GCA_032468195.1 Cerberus rynchops | reverse complement strand
TTCTGAAACAGCCTGTGGACTCTAGGTGACAATGAATGAGGCAGCAGTTTTTGCTATTAGTGGTAAAATAGATACTTGTTATACTGTTCACTTGGATAGTTTTTCTCAACCATATCATCTGGGAGGCATGAAGCTTGATAACACTGGTTATGAAGAGTCATTATTTACAAACCAGACGGAAGCATGATTTGTAGGGCAAGTAAGTTTTAAGTGTACCAAGTTGTGTAGTCTCTAAGCACCTTTGCTTATCCTATGTCATGGACAGAGTTTTGAGCAGCCATGAGTTTATGATCATAGGATGTATCTGTGGACATCTTGATATTATTGCAAATTGTATTGGTTCCTCTTTGACAGATTTTTTTGCAAGTGCAATTTTGAATATTTCCTGTCTTAAGAATCTGAGCCCAGTGTACTTCCCAAACACTAAGAACATAATTTTCATTTTTACAATACATGTATTATATTCTCTCATTTGTTAACTTGCTTTGGATTAAATGCAATTCACACACCATATATAAAAATAATGTATACAAAGTAACAAGTCATGTAGAGCATTGTGGCTCATCTACAGGATTCAAGGCATTTTAAGAAAACAATTAAGTTCCACATTCAATTTACTAACCCTCCCTCCCCACACCTTTCCCCTTGCTCCCAAACATGGCATAAAGAATTGTGCTATTTTGAGCATTTGCTATGATAATTTTAGTTTTTCTTAAATTATGGGGAAAGCAATGGTAGCCTAAAACTGGGCTTCTAAGCATATCTAATCTACAGCAAGTTTGGGATGGACAGTAGGAACCTGGCCGTAGTATTGCTAAAGGCGGTTGAGGATTTTGTTTCATCCAAGTTCAGACTGAACAAATCTGTCCATGCATATCTAATCTCTCCTGAAATAGGTAGTTATTGCTGTGAAGCTTGCATGCTGGAGTTTGAGAGGGGAAGCAAAAGTGCAACTTTGCATAAGTGTCTCTGCAGGCATAAAGTGCTCCAGATGGAGTCAGATTATACAAAATGATGGTATTGTAACCCATGCCTCCTGCACACCCACCTACCCCAAAACAGAGGGGCATGAACAAGTTGCTCTTCCCCTCTACATACTTTAGGAGATATAATTAGTTCTCCCTCAGCAAATGAAGGGAAAGATAGGATCCATAAAAATCTGGGTTGATTTGGGAGAGAGAGTAAGATGTATTGTCATCTGTGCAGTGGAACTACAAAACAAAACAAAAAAATGGGGGGGGAAAAGAATTTTTCATGAGTTAACCCTATTCCCCAGGCTTCCAGCAAGTGGGGAAACACACATTTGGGACTAGGATGTGGTGACCTTCAGATGAACTAACTATTGTAAATCTCAGTATAGAATTAGAACTATGTGTTGCAATGATGGATTAAATCTTTATTAAGGATCCTCCTGAGTAATCTAATTATTGTCACCTTCAGTCTATATTTTTCTGTCTCTTGTTGTAAATCTCTTAAGAGTACACATCTGAAGATTGGAAGTGGAGAGAATATTATATTACATATATATTAATATGTAATATATACCGCCAGCAACTGGAAGAAAAAATTGTTCAGCCCACAGAAGAATGACACCATGTGGCAAGGAAAAGAACAGCAATTCCCATAACCATTGTGATTGTCACCGACACTCAGAATGAGTAGTTTTTGAAAGTGCCAAACTTTTGCTAAATCCTGAGGTGCTGTTCAATTGACCAGATTAACTTCCTAGACTGATTCTTGTGTTAGAAAAGGATGCTGAATTCATTAAATATTCTAGAAGAATATATAACCACAGGAAATTATTTGCTAGAGAGGGAGAAAAGAAACATAGTTTTGAATGGGTTTCTAATTATATTGGATGAAACTGATCATGCAGTTATAGTTGAATGTACCAGTAGTTGAATGTGAAATATAGATCACAATAAAGGGCAGACCTGGACTGTATGGAAATGTATAAAGAGGACCCAAAAAAACTATGAGTCCTGTTCTTTCCTCATTTCTCTTTTCACAACTCTTAAGAATTTGCCTTATTATTCACAATTCTAAGGAAGCAACAGGACTGTATGTGGTCAGAACCAATCATGAAATTTTGCAAAAGAAACAGGCCACTGAAGCCAAGTCATTTTGTATCAGAAAGCTGAAATGCTGAATATTGTTTTGATTCTAATATGATGAAATTAATGCAGCACCTTTGCAAAAAATTAAAAAATGCTGGAACATTTTTACTGAATGTTGTTTGCTCCACTCAGAAACAGCTTGGATTTACTAATTAATTAGCCCTGTTTTGTTATGTTATAATGGCTTAAATGATCCTGAGGTTACACTTTTCCCAGGAAGTAATCATCCTATAAGCACATCAGTATTTAGACAAACATAATTTTTGTGACGCTTCAAAGAAAACAGATGATCCTCCCCCACCTTGTCTTTAGGATAGAAGAGGAATTGAAAAACTAAAATAAAATGAATGCCCTAGATAAAGAAACCAGAATAGCTTGGATAGAAAAGAAAGCAGGGAGAAAGGATCTGGATCAAATTGCTTTCTTCTTCTTTAGAGGCAGCAGCAGCCACAAAGATTTCTGAAGGTGGAACATGTTTCTTGTTGATTTGATGGTGGAGGTTTCTAGCACCATTGGCTGTCCCTATATAAGAGACTTGAGCCTCCCCATTGTGCCCACTGCTGCCATGGTAGGTCAGTCAAATGTGGCCAATATTATTGTTGCTTATTAGATGAAGCAATATTGTTGATCCAGTGGGCAATGTAGCCAGCAGTATTTAAATGTGCAAAGGTTATAAGTAAGTGTGTATATTGGGAAGGGGAGAGGACAGTCATCCTGGCCTGAGTCCCTTTATTCCTTGGTGGGAAAAGTCTTTGGTCCAGGCCTCTTGGTCTGAGTCCTTGCTTCACCAAGGCTTGTTTAGCTTGTTCTCATTCAAAGCTGTCACAGTGAGATTTCGGAGGTCGCCTGGAGAGTCTGCCCAGTGGTTCGTTTTTTGCCACTGTGCCGACCAGTGTCCCCCCGCCGGTATGGCTGGATACGTAGACCTGCCACAAAAGAAACAAAAACTCAATTATAATGTTTGAAGACACATATTCTCTTGCCCAACAAATTTTTTTATAATACGGAACATTTTAATAGGGAAGGAATTATTTTACCTGCTTCTCAGTATTCAGTATGTTTGAATTTTTTTCTGGGATTCCAACCTTGAGATAGACTTTTGTTAAGCATATCTAAAACTTGGCAGTTGTCAAGGACACTAATTTTTTGTATCAGACACTAAAATTCCAATACATATTTTAAAAAAAGCATGCATCATAAAAGTACTTGTTCTTTGCTCTTTACTTGGGAAAGACATAGATGTGTATCTATGTATAAGCAAGATAGATATAATAGGGAGACAAGATTAAATCTCCAGTCATGATGCTCATATAACTGTAATTTTCCTGCCAGATGGGAATTTGAGAATAAAAGCCTTGAGTCCATTCTGCCAAACTCAATGAGGACAGGAGCTCCAAATGCATTCAGAGAATGTTCTCGCTATTGGAAAGAGTTAATCTGCCATGCTAATTGCTAGCTGCCATATTCCTTCCCCCAAATAAATTCTGCTGCTGACCAATGTTACCTATAGCCACAAGCTAGAGTGGGCTTTCTTCATTGAAGCTGGCATCGCAGAAGAGGCGAGATGAGCGTTTTCCCGTCCGCGCAGTAAAAGGAATAGTTTTCAAAGCTAGAAAAGGACAGTTCAGGGAAGAAAGAAAGGAAACAAAGAAAGGAAAAGAGAAACGAAAAGCAGTAGGCAAGTGAAAGAATGGATTGTTCAAAGAAATATACCTTGATAGTACAGCTGCATTACTGTACTCACTAAAAGTTATCTAGGGAATAGCTACCTGCCCTTCCTTAGAGACTCCAATCCCCAAGTCCCCATGTTAGATTCAAGGTCAAGATGCCCTTGGATGAACTATTGTCTGAGTCCATGCAGTTTCCTTGACAATAATATCTATGTGATTACTCAGTTATTTCCTCTTTCTAAGTTTCTCAGTTTAGCAGCAACCTCGTGTTACCAGGGCCCCCCATCCAATACTAATAGGTTGTTTCTGTGGAGAAAAGTAGGAGGCTGGAGCATTATGGATACTAACCTGAGTTTCTGAATGAGGTGGAATAGAAACCAAATAAATAACAAACAAACCAATTAAGGCTGAGCTCTTTGATTTCTGAAATTAGCACAGTTGGCTAGATGCTGAGGCCATGACACAATATTAATCCCCAAATTTCCTGTGTGAGATGGGTGTATTCTTTGAGAATCCAAGGCAGAGAAAGATACGGGCATATAAAAATTGAGTGTAGTATCTTGCAACGGTTAGTAAAAGCAAATGAACATGATTTCCAAAAGAAGTGATAAAGCTTAAGAAGGGCAAAAGGGAAGCTTGTCAAAGAGTCAGACATAAAGGAATAGCTAGTGTCAGAAACATCCTTTAAAGTCCCACAGAGCTTCAAGACCATGTGCCCATGTATAGCTAGCTTCTACCAATCTATACAAAATTTGCCAGGGAAGATTTAAACAGACTGGTTTGGATCCAGATTTGGGCATGGATTAGTGTTAGATAAGTAGAGATGATTATTATCCCCCTCCCCCCACACACACAGACTTTCAGGGTTTCTGAAAGTGCTCATGGAGTATCATGGAAGACACAAGGAGCTGAGGGGAAGGAGGGGGGCGAACCAGAAGCAAAGGTACTTTCCATGATCAAAGCTCTGCTCATACATTTTAATTTTCTATGATTTGCAGGCGTTTCCCATTTTCACTGTACTACAGCTTGGTTTCTTCTACAAAGTTTCAATCCCCTGCATTCCAAAGTATTTTTCAGTACTGGAAGGCGAAATTTGCCTTCATCAATCCAGTTGTATATTTAAACTCATCTTACTCATGGTCTATTTGTACATAATTTCCTGGATTGTATTTTCTATTTCTATTGATGGATTTAAATAGTTTAATGTTTTGATAGAGCTTGGAGCATATTATCACCACTACCCCTCCCCCCCAAAACAGATATGGCTTGTAATCAATAATTATCTATTTCACTGTTATTCCCTGCTATTATTAGGTGGATTGGGGAGGATAAAATTGTAAAAAAAAAAGTAGCAGTTCACAACTGCAATAAAGAAAATTAAGTATGCAGCTTCAATAGACCTTATAAATGTGCTGATATCTTCTCAACGAATATGGCAGGGACCCAAAGTAGTAAAAACCACATGCCAGTTTCTTGCTACCCAGAGATATGCAGGAAGATCCTCAATTGTACCCATGCAATGAAAAATATTGCTACACCTTATTTGCTTTCCTACCTAGCACCAGGTATCTAAAGAGAAACAGTAATTCAAGATTATTCAGTAATTATTTGTAGGTCACAAAGAATCACTTTTCCCAGTCAATAGGATTCTGAGCAGTTCTAACTTCATCGTTGGGCCTCTAGAGAGGATCTTCAGAGATTTCAGAATTTTTTGATAAAACTGCCAATTCCCCTTCTCACCTGAAATAATGTCTTCAATGGCTCCATCTTTTTCTTCATAAATGAGAGGCTCTTTCACCATCTGCTTTTTCTTCAGCTCAGCAATGAGGTCCATCTGTTGTCGCTTGGCCTTATGGGTGGGAGATTGCTAAGGAAGAGAAATCGTTGCTATGGTTACCCATGTATCATGATGAAACTGAAGGTGTCTGTAAAGCCAGCTTATCCAACGGTGGCGTATAGGAAGTAAGTCCACTTATGGAGCAGGATATATTTGAAACATGAGGAAAGGATGAGAAAATATTAAATAATTAAAATATTAATTAATTAATATTAATTAATAAAATAAATAAACCCATACCTTGGGTACTGCCTGTTCCTCTTTGCCCGGGGAAACTGACTCCTCTTCTTTGGCAGCTGCTTCTTGCTTCTTCCACACTTGAATATCTTCCTCTGCTTTCTTTATATTAGTGGAATGAGAAAAAAGCAATGATTCCATTAAGCAAACATGTATACCTCAACTACACCATTGTTTTTCAACCTTAGTAACTTTGCTGGTGAGGAATTCTGGGCATTGAAGTTCACACATCTTAAAATTGCCATGGTTAAGAAACACTGATTTATTATACAATAAGATGTTTTTCCTTCAACAAAGATTATGGCCCATTTCTCCTTTGCAAGCTCGGCTTTTCTTTCTTTGAAATAACCCCATGCACTATGGAAATGAGCTTTTAAGTTCACAACATACATTATCTTATCCCTAATTCCTGTTTTCAAGAAACTGTACCTTCTTAGAAGCACAAATAAAATAATACATTATTATTCTCTATTTTTCTCAACTGGTATAGAATCCTCACATATTTGGTCACCAATATTATTGTAATTCTTATCATTGTTCACTGCATTAAAATGCATATGTATAAATTACATGAAAGCTACAAAAACAAAAAAATCAAAATTAGAAGGGTGGCATTAATTAATCCTAACAAGCTAAAGCTACAAAAATATTTACTAGTACCTTACATCTAAGAACAGGTCAGGTGAAAGAAAAAACAGTTTTTAATAGTTTCTTTTTTAATATCAGAAGGAATTAAGATTTAAGAAGGAACTGGTAACAACACCCTTGCTTATGAATTACAATTACATTCATGCAATTTTCTGTGAATATCATAAATAGTCCTTTACCACAAGGTTGTTTTGTATCCTGCAGTGATAATTGTCATGAAAACAATAGAAATTAGCAGCAAATGCCATCTACAGAATATTTCAAAATGATGCATGAAAATGGGAGAAATTCCATGACAGACAATAGCTTAATAGTTGCAGTCAACTAAACAATTTGGACAAAAACTGATGGACTCAATCAACCTCCCCACCGACATCCTCAAATAGATTAACTGAGACTTAAAATAATTTACATATTTTTAATTAATTTCTAATCACCATCGTCTCAGTTTTATATTGATTTAGTGCAGTCCTTTCCAATGTGATACCCTCCAGGTATAATGGAATTGTGCATTTTGTAACTCCCAGCCCAGGTGACCAATGGGGTTTGTAGGTTAAAAAAAAACTGATTTAGTATATTTCAATAATTCAAGGTTTCTTTATCCATCTTCTGACCAAGATTTACAAAACTTCAGTACAAAAAACTATTTCAATAAACTTCATATTGCAAAAGTGACACAGAAAATAGAAGAGAACATCTTGAAAATCCATGATTCAGGCAACAGATGAACTCAAATAGTCTCCTTGGAACATTAGGCTAAAACATATTGGAAAACATATTTTTTTTTACCTGGTATGCTTTAATAAAGCGCACAAACGTAGGGAAGAACATAGTTGGGGGAGTAGTCTTGGGATTCTCCCCAAAGTACTCCACTGTTGACTCATATGCCTCCTATGGAGCAAACAAAAACAATAACTCATTCACACTTATGGTTATAAGAGTCGTTCTGTCAATCACAAACTCTTTATTATCTATCTATCTATCTATCTATCTATCTATCTATCTATCTATCTATCTTCTCTCTCTCTCTCTCTCTCTCTCTCTCTCATTACATTTCTAAGCTTCCCATCCCCCCTACAAGATGATTCTGGTTGGTTTAAAATTATAAAAACAGGTAAAAAGAGCTAAAAAATTTAAACCAACCAACATTAAAATATTATTTAAAACTGCACTAAAACCATGCCTACAAGAGCCAAGAGATGGACAGGACAGGGTTGAGATCTTCTTATCCTATCAGCCACTTCCAGTCGTGAGCAGCCTCCTCAGGGCTCCAGGGTAACAGGCAAAGCCAGGCTTTGATACACTTCCAGAATATGAAAAGGAAGGGGCAGTTCTGACCTCCAATGAAATAATGTTTCACAGGGATAGGACAATAGCGGAAAAGGCTCTTCTCTTTGATCTCGCCTGTTTCAATTTCTTAGCAGACAGGATCTGTAGCAGGCCTCTTCTGCTGGTGCAAGTGATGGGGCAGGCTTTTCCCACCAGGGAGAGACAGCTCCTCAGATAACCATGCCATGTAAGGCTTTAAAGGTAACAACAAACACCTTGAAATGGGCCTGGAAGCAAACTGGCAGCCAATGCAACTTGCACACTTCTAAGTGGAGCCTTAGGAGCTTCCAAGACCGTGCACACCATTGCATTTTGCACTAACTGCAGCTTTTGAATACTCTTCAAGGGTAGTCCAATGTAGGATGCATTTCAGTAATCTAAAGAGATAACTAGGTCATGAGTTACCATGGACCATGCTCAGGACCTCACGATCCAGGTAAGGGCACAACTAGTGCAAAACTCAAAAGTTGCACAAAAGCCCCTCTAACCATCCAGAATTAATGATGATAAACCATCAGACCCTCTTGCACCCACAGCATCGTGCCTGGGTTCTGTTGAAGCCTGTTGTCCCCCATCCAGACTCTTATAGCCTCCTGCCACCGAGAAAGGGTAGTCACAACATTGCTTGGATTTTAAATCTATGGATGTATAGAGTATACAACATCAATTTAAAGCATGATTTAGGGTATGAGAAATCATAAAGGGATTGTGGAAAAAGAAACACAGTTCTGATTTCCCAACATGTGGATGAACTCTCTTCCAAACCCACAGACATTTGCTGTGATAACTCTTTTAAATAAATAGATATTGCAGCTTTCTGCTTATTTTCTCCTTACCTGTGCAGTTTTACTGTCTGCCTGAAGCTTTTCCATCATGTCCGTGTTCATCTTTAGGAAATCCTTGAGTATGATACTGTCATCCTGGCGCATGAATTCTTTGCGTGTTAGCTCCATGCCCCTCTGTAGGCTTCTCACATCTTGAAGCACACTGTCCAGTGACACTATAAAGGTGGGATGGAAAGAGAAAAAATGGAGAGATGAAACAAGAACAGCCAGTTTGGATTACTTCCACCTCACTTACTTTCACTTTTAGATTCATTATTTTTACAGGGAAGATGCTCTGACTACCTATTGCCATCCTATATATAGGCAAAGAGAAAAAGCAACACTCTTTTTGACTACGAAGGTGACTCACTGTTTTCTTCTTGCCCATAATCTACCACTCCATACCTGTCCCTGCTTTGTCCAGAAAATGCAGCTCACTGGAAAAGTTCAGGAACTCAGGATATTTTTCTTGAATCACCCGCACTATATAATGAAGTAGTGTCTGTTTCCGGTCTGTTGATTTCATGTCCAGAAGCTACAGAGAAAAATATCAATTAGTTAGGAAAAAACTAAGATATCAAGCCGTTACAGAACATCTGCCCTTTCTGCTACTGCAATTTTCTTCCCACTTCTTCTTAATTCCCATGGGTTTGGGTGATGTATTTTATAAACATACCTCTGATATTGTGAAGACATGTCCTTGGAGTACAGTACTATCATTCCTGATAAGTTGAACATCATCAGGGAATCCAAGGTAAGCAAATGCTGAATGGCTCATACTATAGTAGCTTGGGAAAGATTACTGGAAAGCACAACCTACTGCTATTATGAAAGTCTGTTTGAAATGCTCAAGGACACATACTGGGTGGTGTGTGCATGTGTGTGTATGTGTTTCTCCCATAATTGGAGCTCTGTATCTTGCACATTACTCTCAGCCTTAGCTCGTTCCTGATTTGTGGCCACAACCAACTTTCAAGTTCACACCCTATTATTTGGCCATGTTTTCCTTCTAGTACCAAGTCCTAAGGATTGTATGCTTTCTCCCCACCTACCGCATCAAGGCTCTGCAACCGGAATCCATAAGCCGCTCCCCGTTTGCTGCTGTTCAAATAATTCCCAAATGCCAGGACAATCTATGGAGAGGCAGACAAGCAATCAAAATGAGTCATATTTGACTGGAATCTCTTAGCTGAATCTAAAAGCATTGATAGGCCAAGATAGGGGAGGAAGACAAGAGGATATCATTTTATCTTATCTCATATGAATGGCCAGTTACTGAGGGGGGAATGGATATATCAATGATGGCTTTGAAAGATTATACATATTTATGAAAAAGCATATGAATGGTAATTAATCATAATAATTATAATAATGATTTTACTATGTCTTTGATTCCCAGTTACCCTGGGAAAGTGTGGGTGAAAACCTCAAGTT
Organism: Cerberus rynchops; assembly: GCA_032468195.1. Lineage (NCBI taxonomy): Eukaryota > Metazoa > Chordata > Lepidosauria > Squamata > Homalopsidae > Cerberus > Cerberus rynchops. Next base: position 62,674 of record JANHFJ010001542.1, on the reverse strand, counting down.
ACACCTTTAGGCTTAGGAAATAAATGTCTACAATGGCTCTTATGTCTTTATAACATAATATTTCCAGACATACATAATAGAGCAGATTTCTATTATGGCAATCAGTTGGCTGTGTCACATAGTCCAATAAATTCATGAATCAAAGGGACCCACATAGCAGATTCTGTCTGCTGTCAAGCTCCAAGAATCAATTTTTCCTTCCTTCCTTCCTTCTTTCCTTCCTTCCTTCCTTTTCCTTCCTTCCTTCCTACCTACCTACCTTCTTTCTCTCTTGCCTGCTTTCCTTCTTTCCTTTCTTCCTTCCTACCTACCTTCTTTCTTGCGCCTTCCTTTTTTCCTTCCTTCCTTCCTCACTTACTTCTTCCATTCCCCCCACCCACCCATACCCACACCCACACCACAAATTCACAAAGAAGTGAACTGGGTAGACTTCTGTTGCTTAACGTTATTAAAAATTCATGCCAGTGTGGCATACTAAATAACTTTGAGACAGTCCAATTTTCAGTCTCATGGGATTGTTGTGTATGTGTGTGGGGGAGGGGAGAGGGGTTTAGAATACAATGCATGCCACTGACTTCCTGGAGGAAATGTGGTATACACATCTAACAAATTAATAAAACAATTAAATGAAAATATTCTGAGTTTTAAGAATAGGTAGACAACAGTGTGCAACTCAGTTGTCAGAATTCTGGGAGCCAACTTAATTATTACTACCCAAGACCAAAGAAAAATTGTCCTTCAACTTAAATGATTGTGGAGACCTTATCTTTAAGGAACCTCACCTCTAAAATCTGACGCAGTTTGGTAGATGACTTGACTGACATTGAAGCAACAATCACAAAATTTAGTTGCTGCAAATGAAATGTGAGAATGACATAATCAGATTTCCTACTTGGTTTGACAACTTCTGACTCTAATTTCCTACCTACCTTAATTGATATTACTTATTGGAACTAAATGTAAATGTGGACATTTTAAGCTCAGTTATCAGATTTCCAAAATTTATGTTTTTCTGTTTTGTGACTTTATTCCACAAAAATATTTCTAAACACTTTTTTTAAAATCATGAAATT
>JANHFJ010001542.1:20139-31875 GCA_032468195.1 Cerberus rynchops | reverse complement strand
AAATTCAGGTGTTTGGCACCTGGCTCATATTTATGACAGTTACAATGTCCCAGGATCATATGATCCTAAATGATTGGATGTAAGTTGAGGACTACCTGTAATACTGGAGATAAAAGGCAAAGCAATAAGAGAGTAACTTGATACACAGAGAAGGTCTCAGCTGTGCAATCATAACTTTCATCTTGACATTTTTTGTCCCCAACCTAGATGTCTCTGGTTTGAGTTGTAAAGGGACTTATTTGGTCCACTTGTAGTGAGTTGCTCCCACAACCACTGTTTTTCTTCAGTGCTCCCACAACTTTTTCATCAGAGTTTTCTATGAAACTATACTTAATTCATTTTTCTTTACTTTTACCAGACAATCTTCATGCTGATACAGATATATTCCATGTTAGGAGATCTTCTGCAGAGATTCTTTGTTCTGTGTTAGCAGCATCTGATACTAGGGGAGATGGGGGAAATTCCCCTCCTTATGGTTATTTCCTCTAAGGATTTTTTTGTGCTTCTGAAAGTGTTAGAATTGGTATTTTCCTCTTCTATATGGATGCTGCCATTTTGGGCTTCTTATAAGAGGCTCATACCTAAATATCAACTATGGTGGGTGGGAGAAATAATCAGTTCTATAGAGAGCCAGCAACATATAGCAAGGAACTAGTGGTTCATTGATGGGGAGAAAGGAATACTGTAAAAGCAGAGGGTGGGGAATCCTTTCCAGAGATCATTTTAAGAGCAATTTTTAAAAATCTGGGTCCTTTAAATTGTATGATTTGAATGTACATTTTTCCATTTTTATGTGAGCTTGCCAGAGTCTATAATTAGGACAGCAGTTATATGCTCTGAAATAAATACTATGACAAAGGTTCTAAGTTGTTGCACATTAATTGTGCTTTAGATTCATAGCAAATATAAAAAAAATTTTTCCCTACATTCAGTTGGAAGTACATTTACAAGATGGTTAGAAACATCCCCAGTATAATTACATCAACTCTCAACAAATAAAGCTCAGGAGCTTCTCCCACTTATTTCTACTTTCCACTTAGGAGAATATCTGCACTGCAGTATGGAAATTCCATGAAATGGAAATTAAACTTTCCTTGGGATGACCTGCTAAATCAAGTCTACTAACAGTCATATGCTACTCAAAAGGCCTGGCTCATTGTTCAAAAGCCTGGCTACCTAAATAATGCTCATATTCATGGACTGCTGTGTTCCTCTTTTGCTTCAACACAAAGAACAACAACAACAAAAAAAGAAGTCTTTGGCTCCTTGTGATTATGCTTAAATGAAATCAGCATATATTTAGAGGAGATTATCTCAGTAGCAGGAAGTTGCAAACTGGCTGTGTGTTTGGTTCTTGCAACCATTCTTTCTCAACCCAACCTGTTTTCATTTCCCTTACAACTTGCTGATTGAATCATTCCACATAGGATGGAAAAACAGGACCATTGGTCAAAACTGACTGGTGATGTGCCACTTTCTTAACAACAGAAAACACTAATAAAGGCGAATATTTGTAACTCAGGGTTGAAATTAGGAGTCCTTGATGTTCTCTGAACTTGTGCTAGTAACTAATGATGTTACATAGTTAAGTTAATGAAACATCTGTAAGAAAGCAATCAGTCTCAGAGAGCACTGAAGACGTTCCCTGCCCTCCGAAATACTAAATTAAATAAAAACTTTCCTTGATCAACAAATGACAATATCCATGTGAAAGATTTTCTTGGCTTCCAATACAGATTTACCAAATCATTAACTTTGAGTTGTAATTATTTCAAATTATAATTAATTAAGCTCCCAGTTTAACTCATTATCTTAGTCCTTTGTTTGATTTGAGGTTGCCTGAATATTGTCTGCAAGTAAAATGAACTATCAAGAGAAAAATACTGAAAGATATCCAGATTTCTTAAAGCAACTAGTAATGTTCAAAAATAAATTCCTTTACCTAAGTCTACCAATTTTAATTTGCCTAATGAACATATGCTTCACTTAGTGGTGATTTGCTTAACAGTGACAAAAAAGGTCATAAAATCAGGCATGACTCACTTAACCACTTCAGTAATAGAATTTCTGGTTCCAAGAATGGTTGTAAGTTGAGGACTACCTGTATGTGATTTCATGAATATGAAAAAAGTAATGTGAGATAAATAATAATATAATAAGATGAAATTAGGCTTATTTGGTCAGAAGTGGCATAGCTTCCTAGACAGTTTAAAATTTTGCTGTTCCTACCCAAACATGATAAACATCTGATAAATATCTCATCTCTTATTACGGTAGTTCTTTTCTTGGCAGAGATACATATGGGGGGGGGGTGTTTTATTTTTCATTCATCTAGAGGACTAGCTGATGATAAACACTTCATGTAACTGTGACATGAACAGGTAGCACAAAATATGTACGTCATCAAAAATCATCAACAATTAATTCCAGGAGATCTCTTCCTCCTCCTCCTTTCCCATTATGAACTCTGTCCAAAGATCAATTGTTTTTCTCCTTTTCCCATTCTCTTCCTAAGCATTAATGCCCCTAGCACATTTCTTGGAAATGGTAATCTAAGTTGGGGAAAGCCATTGCCATTAATGGCCAATTCGGAGGATTCATCCAGAAAGGTGTTGGGATGTTGGGATGGAATGCTGATGAGGTCTCCTAGAGCATCATTCCATCTCCCTTGGCAAAATTCATCCCATTGTAGGACTTAAGTTCATTTTGACCTGAAAACCAACCTAAAACCAGCAGAAACAAATATATATAAAAAATCAACTTTTTTTAAAATGCTTAAAAGTCAATATTCACTTGAGCATCTTGCCCAGATCTCTTTACAGCAGAATTTTTCAATCTCAGCAACTTTTAAGACATGTGAACTTCATCTAGGAGAACTACAGGTATTCCTCAATTTATGACCTCAAGGGAGCCCAATATTTCCATTGTTAAGATCATTGTTAAGTGACTCGTGCTCCATTTTACAACCATTTTGCCACAGTTTAGTGAATCACTGCTGATATTATTGAATCACTTGGTTGTTAAATTAATCTGGTTTCCTCCATTGACTTTGCTTGCCAGAAGCCAGCTGGGAAGGTTACAATTCATGATCACATGATCCTGGGACAGTGCAAAACTTTTTGATCACATGACCATGGAGATACTACAATGATAATAAATGAGAAAAGCAGTCATAAGTCATTTTTTTCAGTGCCATTACTACTTCGAACAGCTCTTAAATAAATGGTTTAAGTTGAGGACTACCTCTACTGCTTTACAAAATGCTCCGTGTTGGACTCATTGTAAATCTAAATCCAGTCCAATGACTGAAGAGCTGGGCTTACATATTGCATTAGGCCACAATATGGTTGGTATTATTTTGGCTTAGTGGAGTATAAAATTCAAGCTCTGTAGTTTAAAAATCATGGTTTATGTTTAGGAGGGGAAGGCAGGTCCTAGTCCTAATCTCATGCCTTGATCAGAGCAACTCAGAAACTGAAACACAGGAACAATTGGTACATTTTAACAGTACAAATTCAGAGGGGGTTAAAATTATAATGAAACATTCCAAATAAATGCATTCAGAAAGAAATCAAGGTGGGAAATAAGCCATAACTGCTGCAGAATGCTCCACGATGGCCTAATAGATGAATCAAAGACTCCTCTTTCTAATTTTCAGAATCTCTTGGATATTAGGAATATGTGATTTTGAGACCCTACAAGAATTTCTATCTTAGTTGCAATTAATAGCAGTCACACTGAAGGAAACTGCTGGCATTCAAATCACCAGGAAATCACAAAAACTGTCATAATATAGAAATCAATAGTTCTCCCCTATCTGATATGAAAAGGAAGAATTCCAGCTCTTTTCGGAGGAAACTCATTGTAAGAAAACTATGTTTAATGCATTATCATTGTGTTGATGTTCATAGATCTCATATAGCATTTTCTTATCTTCCAGCTGACTTGCAGTTCAGCTCTATGGTGAATACCCGCTTCCATGGCATCACTACATGATTGGAATTAGGAAGCTGGCGGTTCAAATCTGGCTTGGGATACAATCCTAATCTAGTGACAAAACATCAGAATTGAGGGGAACAAGCCATCTTTGGGACAGTCTTTTCTATGAAATGTGCTCTCAGAGCCATGTCTCTTTCACATTTCAAGAGTAGAAAGTCCTAACCAGACTCTCTTTAAATAACCTTACAGAATGGACAGAACAATTCTGAATAAGATTATCTATAATTCATTTTAGTACTATGCCATGCACATATTTGTAGGTCATAAGCAGAACTCCGAGTTGGATCCGAGTCTACTAGCAACCAGTGCAGTGACTTCAGAATAAGTGCTATACTATGGACTAGTTGTAGCTTCCAAGTCATCTTCAAAGATAGCTTAGTGCACTGCAGTGGTGGAGACATATGATAAGGATATGGATCACCGTAACTTAAATGTGGTGTTAGTTACTGGAAACCATGTGGGTAACTAAGCATTGCAAACATAGCAATTTCTGTTTGGGAGCTAGTTTGTAGTTCTGTTTATTATTTTGCTATACTGCATCTTTTAAGACATGTCCATCAAACGAAACCTCATTCAAAATTTACACAAGTGGTTAGAAATAAGAGGTCCTACCACAAATGGCTTTTGTAAATGAGTCAATTGATAAAGCAAAAAGCAGGGCAGCCTAACTCACCTGCAAATGTATCCAAAACCAATCAGATTTAAGTTGTCAGTTTTGATGTGAGCTGAAGAAATATTATAAAAATATTACAATTGCCAGAAGTAAACTCCTGCCAAAATTTCTGTTCTTCAGAAGTTAAAAAAGACTTTCTGCAGATGATCAAAAAGCTTTGTAGAATTGGGTAATATTATTATTAGTTGGTGCTTGACTTTGCTTTCAACAATTCTGTACCTTGTTTTTCTGATATTTTCTGCTGTGTGCCCTAGGCAACAAAACCTACACCTTTTAGAAATGGTATTATATCATTTCATTGCCTCATTTGAGTGATGATTACTAAAAAGAAATGTGAATAATTTTTCAATTTAGTTTTTAAAAGGCCTAATGGTTGATAAAGTGTCCAGTTTAGGAATGATTATGATTTTTGTGAGATGGTAAAACTTTCTTCTACAGGAAGCTATTAAGCAAATAATGGTTTCTTAAGATCATGAATGGCACAGATATTTACCATTGACTTTTGTTTAAACAAATAGTCCATTTATGGGCCACATCCAATTCCAGGAGATCCTCATATACATCACTATTCCTGGAACACTTCAGTTTTCTTATTTGAGATGTGTTGGCCCGTTCTTCCTTAGTGAGATATTTCGACTGAATTCCACTCACAACAATGCTAAATGTCACCTAGATATAAGCTGATGTATTATCTTTATGCTTTATCACTGTACCTGTTCTGGAATCTGTAAAGCCAGTTATTTTCACTGGAAGAAATATATCAGTGGTATTGTATGGCTGGAGAACATTAGTGAGGCAAATATAGCTGGACTAAGAGCTGCCTCTAGGCCCGTGATGGTGAACCTATGGCACGGGTGCCACAGGTGACACTCAGAGCCATCTTGCTGGGCACACAAGCTGTAGACTAACTTACCTCCAGCTGAACATGCACATGTGATTGCACATGCATGCATACACAATTGCAGAGACCCAGCTGGTCTTTGGGCCTCCACTGTGCATGGGCGCGATTGCAGCAGGAAACCCAGCTGGTCTTTGGAGCTCTCCTGCACATGCACACGCGATTGTTCATGTGTGTGTAAGTGCCTGTGAGCAGCACACGTGCATTGCACATGCAAAAACTGCATGGATGCGCAGATGGTGCGGTTGCACATGCAGCGCACATGGAGGAGCTGCACGCAAGTGTGGATGGCACACGCAAACCACGTACTTTCTGGCACTTGGTAAGTAAAAGATTCACCACCACTGCTCTAGGCTATACCAGTTGGGTCTCTGGGGCTACAGTGGAAGACATCTAAGGAAGGAATAGTTTGCACTATGATATAGAGTAGTGTTTTTCAATCTTGGCAACTTGAAGATATGGGGACTTCAATTCCCAGGATTTTCCAGCCAACATGGCTAGCTAGAATATTCTGAGAATTAAAGTCCCTAAATTTTAAAGTTACCAAGATTGAGAAACACTAATATAGACATATGTAGGCCTCACAAGTACTGCCATACTTACCAATATTAGATTGTCTTCCATATCTATTAAAAAGTAGGATCTCCTGACTCCTAATCATGTTCACATAATTTATCGAACAGCAACATGAAACTAGTTCACTATTGGTTTTTCTTGGGAATACTTCCAGTTTACCGTATAGTCCTGGAATATCTGGTGATAGTCCTTCCTCTCCCAAATACTAATGAAGTCCAATCCTGATTATTCTTGAATCAGCCAAAGTCAGCTAGCCATTGATCATATGCAAATAAATGCAAATCCTAAAAGTTATTTTATTGTAAAGTACAGGTAGTCCCTGATTTATAGCAGTTTATTTAGTGACCATTCAGAGTTACAACAGCACTGAAAAAGTGACTTATGATTGTTTTTCATATTTACGATTGTTTCAGCATCTCCACATAATCAAAATTCTGATGCTTGGCAACTGGTTCCTATTTATGATGATTGTCGTGTCATGTGATCACCTTCTGCAACCTTTTGACAAGCAAATTCAATGGGGAAGCCAGATTTACTTTCCAACTATGTTACTAATTTCACAGCTGTAATGTGTCCAACCCTGAAGGTCATCTGGCCGAAGCCATCTTGAGCACTCTTCAGTGCTGCCACACTGGTGTAAGGGGCAGGGGAGGGGGGATTAGAGATAGCTGGGGTTGTGTAGTCAAAATAAAATGTTTTCTCCTGGGAACCAAGGACATTCTCACAGCTCAAGGGGCCCCTCAGAGTTGGTTTTCACCAGATATGTGCCAATATGATATTTCCAATACAGCTATTATTTGAGGAATCCACCTGCCTCGGAGTTTTTGCTTGCCATGGATCTATTACTTGGAACCCTGACTTAATGATTCACTTAACAACTGTTTCAAGAAAGGTCAAAACTTAACAAATGTCTCACTTAGTAACATACATTTTGGGCTCAATTGTGGTCATAAGTCAATGACTATCTATATGGTGCTAGGCCATATGAACCCACTATAGTGGGGGGGGGGGAATCTGACACGAGGATGGCCCCTGGAAAAAGAAGAGAAGACAGGAAAGGTTCCTTGAAAGTAAGATACCCATTTCCTGAACTTCCAACTAATCCACCGCAGCATATTGTTTAGGAAATTACTTAACTATTAAGATAGGTACCTGGCTATTTTTCAAAATGTTCTTTTAAAGCATCATGGAACAAGCACTTCTTCTAAAAGAACAGACATAGCCTCCTAAATTTCAAATTAGCCGCACCAAACCATTGCAGTTAACCACTTTTATTCCCCTCTGCCATTGATTTCTTTGAGGATCTGTTGGCTTTGACTTTAATGCTTGAAAATAAATCCTGCCCCCACAATCACTGATGCATGATTTGCTTTCATTATTCTTGTCAGCACTTCTCAGGACCAGAACATTAAGAAATAAAAACAATATCATCCTTCTAGGGCGATGCTATTGACCTCTTCTCTACGCCATATTCCAAGGGCAGAGACTGAATCAAATGTTTCCAAAAATAAGAGAAGGGATGTGGCATGAACATTAGGAAAGACTTCTTGATGACATGAGATTAGAACAAACTACTATTTTATTTTTAGAGATTCTTAAATAAATGCCTGGGTCCTTGAGTGTGCCAAGGGCCCATTTCCTGGCTATAACATATAGAAACACCTTTACCTGGTGTCCATATATATTTATTTTGTATTATTTTAAATAGGTTTTGTGGTGTAAGACATGCAAAATACTTGTTGAGATGGACAACTACACAGACTGAACACAACTCCAAGTATCAAAGCTACTCTCCAGAACCATAATAATACTCAATTGTGGTTGTAATTCCTTGACTTACAACCACAATTGAGCCCAAAATGTCCATTGATAAGTAAGACAGTTATTAACTGAGTTCTGCCTCTTTTTATGACCTTTCCTGCCATAGTTAAATGAATGACTGCCATTGTTAAATTAGTAACACGGTTGTTAAGTGTATCTGGCTTACCCTTTGACTTTGCTTGTCAGAAGGTCACAAAAGGTAATCACATGACCCCAGGACTATAATGGGCATAAAGGTGTTCATGATTATGTCACTTTTTTCAGTGCCATAGTAACTTCACAGGGTCAGTGAACAAACCTATATATTTCTTGTGATGGATGTTAAAATGCGTGCTGCATGAAGATCTGATAGATTTTGAAACATCAATTTTCTGTCAATGAGGACTGCAATAAATTGAAGTAACCTAGGGAACAGATAAACATTTTTGTATTGTTTTGTCCCGCAGAATTTGATTTTAAAGCACCCTGCCCATTACTGCTTCAAATATTTGTGGGCCTATTTCTATCTCTCCATTAAGAATCTCTTTAGTATCCCACGGCCTTCTCATTGTGAAGGTACTTATTTGAAGCCATTTGCCAACTTGAAATCGTCAGTTAAGTGTTTTTACAATGAGCTTAATGGATCCAATCTCTTCCCACTTGTCCTTCAGGGTTTTTTTTTATATCAGACTTGTTTACCTACTTTTTAAACTACCATATATTTATAAATCATGGTGAGGGGGAGAAATGTGGGATTCCTACTGCCACTGAATGGTTTAAAGAAGCCTGGCTTGCGCTTTCTTTAGGTTAAAAATTCCCTTAGAGAATAGTTCATTTTAGCGTCTTGTTTATTTACATCAATATTCCCCATCCTGGAATTCTCATCTATTATTAAATATATTAATTAGCTAGGAATTTGAGGAGTTGCAACTTCAACATTATTGAAGGAGACAGTCTTGGGCTGAAGTCTTGCACCTTTCCAACACTTAAGGGAAGTAAATCAAAAGATGACTCTGGGCAAAAGAGATGGCTACAAGTTCCCCAGAATCTCTGAAAAAATCAACCTATATCGTATGTTTTAGATAGGAGAAATTTATTGACATATTAGTTAATGTTTTGGTTTGTGTGTGTATGTGTTTGTGTCTGCCTCTTCAAGGCAGTGTTGGCTCCTAGTGACTGCTAGGATAAGTCCTTGCAGTTTTCTTGACAAGATTTTGTAAGTGGTTTGCCAGTGCCTCCTTCCTAGGGCTGATACAGAATGATTGGCCCAAAGTCACCCATCTGGCTTTGTGCCTAAGTTGTCACTGTGGATTTTTCTCTGCTAGCTGTAACCGACTTTAAGGGGCAGTGCCCATCTCCAGCTGTTTCTTCAGCCAAAGAGCCAGCATTGTCGAGACGTTTCCATGGTCATGTGGCTGGCATGATATGCCGCAACAGAGAGCATACAGTGAAGCATGGAAAACTGTTGCGCCTAAGATAGAACTAGAATTCATGGCTTTCCTGTTTCTAGCTTGGTGCCTTAACACTCCATCACACTTGCTCTCTATCAAGTAATTTTTCTGATCCCACCTGTTTCCATAAACTGACCATGCCAAACTTTTAAAGTATGGACTCTGATAAAGCTATGAAAAGCTGCTAGTGACCTCTAGACTTCAAAAGATTGGACTATTATACAGTAACATTAATTAACTAATGCTTACATAGCCAAAAGTAATTCATGGCCTCCAAAATCTGCATGGATCTACCAACAGTCAGTAAAAACCTACCCAATTCTACTTGTTTTATAGATTTGGCTTGCCCAAAGTCATGCAGAATCTTAAATGAAATTCTGAATGACAGTTTCTGGGCTAACATCCCAGTTTCCAGCCACCTAGGATTATCGATGGACTCAGCCATCTAGATTCTGCAGTGACAGCACCATTCTTAAATTAACTATTCAGGAGAAGGGGGAAAAAAAGAGTTTTCACTATTTTCTCTTGGTTTTCAGCTTCTTTCTTATAATAGTAAAAGATTTGTCCCTTACAGACCTGCCTGTATTTGCTATCAAAACAAATCACAATCATTTTTCTATACCATCCTGGGCACTTGCATACATCTGGCTAGATGGTGCACTAAAGAAATTTAGTGGAATCTCACCATAATGATACAAATTAGAAAGTCCTCAAGGGATCATTTCTCCAATGGACTCTAAGAATTAGTTTTCCCAGAGAGTACCCTTATGACTGAATATAAAAAAGATCAGAAATTCTTTAGAAAGTTTAGCAATCTTTGCAATATGTGATGAATTTTATTTTACAAGCAGAAAAGTTGTCTGAGGCATGGAAAGGTACATATATGACATTAATACTCAAGGACAGGATTTGACTTTCAGAAGGAATTATAGACCAGTATCACTACTTATTATAAACTGTTTGCAATGATCATAGCTAATAGATTGAAAATAATATTACAACTTATTCATGAAGATCGAGCTGCGTTTTTACCAATTAAATGTTACAACAGCATTGGACATTTAATATTTTGAACAGTACATGAAAAATAACTTGCATTATGGGGTTTTTTTTTAATGCAGGAAAAGTTTTCATAATTTGAACTGGATTTTTTATTTAAAATTTTGGCAGGTATGAACTTTGGGGAGAATTTTATAAAATTGATAAAGTTGAATTGTATTTCACAAAGGCACATATAATGGAGATTCATTTAAGATGCAATACAAAAAAGAACAAGGCAGGGTTGTTCATTGTCTCCTCTTTTGTTTATTCCAGCTTTATAAATATTAAACAGAGAAGAGAAGATTAAGGATATAATTTAAAAAAAAACTTATAAATTAAGAGTTTTGTAGATGATCTGGTTCTTATCTTACAGGATCCTTTAAATGAAATTGAAATTTTAATGGGAAAATTAAAAGAATTTGATGCATTTGCAGGTTTTAAGATCAATAAACAGAAGTCAAAGATGTTAATAGAAAATATGAATACCCTGATCAAATAGAATTGATGAATAACATGAGTTTTAAGGTTGAGAAGATGAAATATTTGAGTATTAATATGATAAATATGATCTGTATGTTGTTTTGAAATAATTACGTTAAAGATTTGGATTGTAATAAACAAATACATATTAGGATGGATGAAATCACAACTGTCATTGTTGGGAAGAATTTCTGTGATTAAGATGTATTCCTTAAAATATTTTTATTTTAGATCAGGGGTTCCCAATCAGAAGTGCTTGCAAGATGATATTCCAAGGGGTACAAAAACTTGGGTTTAGAAGTTTCAAAATTACAGTATATATGAATCATTATATGCTTATAATTATTTATTTTTTAAGTGGTGTGAAAATATATTAGAAGCGTTGTAGGGGGTGTTGGTTATAGAAAAGATTGGGAACCCCTGTTTTAGACAACGCCAATTTTAAAATCTGATGGACAATTTAAATAATGTCAAAAAAGACATAACTAAATTTATATTGTATTGCATTTTATAGCAGGGGAAAACATAATTTAAATAAAAGATATTGCAAGAGGCAGAGGAAAAGGGAGAATTGAGTTTATCCAATTTGAATTATACTTTGCACCCTACTGTTTGGTCTGGATGAAATAATGGATGTTGCTAAGAAACAGGAAGCTTTTGGAGTTACAGAAATGATTACTAAACATACATGGTTGATTTACTCTAATATATTAGAATTTTGTCAGGAAGAATGTAGAATGAAAACGTATATGACAATTGGTATCTGTATGTACAATTGTCCCAAAGATTCTTTTTGTTTTTTAAAGGCAACTGGACTT
>JANHFJ010001541.1:114774-125206 GCA_032468195.1 Cerberus rynchops | reverse complement strand
TGGCTGTTCACCGCCCCGAGTCCCTCAGGGAGAGGGGCGGTATAGAAATTGAATAAATAAATAAATAAATAAATAAAATTAATTCGAATTTAAATTTAATTTAAAACCCTCAGGTGTCAGGCCAGGCCGGCTCATTGAAATAAATGGGTTTTCAGGGCGCGCCAGAAACCTCAGAGATCCGTAATAGTACAAATCTCCGGGGGGAGTTCATTTCACTGGGAGGGCACCGCCACAGAGAAGGCCCGGATGCTCGGGCTGTCAGATGGCATCATCCCGATTATGGAACCGCGAGGAGGCCAACCCTGTGGGAATGCAGTGGTCGGCTGGAGGCTGACGGCAGCAACAGGTGGTCCCGTAAGTACCCAGGTCCCAAGCCATGGAGCACTTTAAAGGAGAGCACCAGCACCTTGAATTGCACCTGAAAGGCCACAGGAAGCCAGTGCAGCTCGTGCAGGAGAGGTGTAACGTGGGAGTTCCTAAGAGCTCCCATAATTACCCACACAGCCGCATTCTGGATCAACTGCAGCCTCCAGATGCTTTTCAAGGGGAGCCCCATGTAGAGAGCATTGGCATAATCCAGATGGGAGGTAACGAGGGCAGAAGTGACCATGCGAAGAGCACCCCGATCCAGAAAAGGCCACAGCTGGGCAATCCTACGGACCTGGTAAAAGCCCCCCCCCTGAGACGGCTGCGATGTGATCACCCAATGACAGCCGTGCATCCAGGAGGACACCCAAATTGCGAGCCCCTTCCGTGGGGGACAAGTGTCCCCCGCACGGCCAGCGATAACTTAAGCTGGCTGTATCTGGGCACAGGAAACCACAGCCACTTGGTCTTTGCAGGGTTGAGCTGAAGCCTGTTATGACCCATCCAACTCCGCACAGCCTCCAGACAGCGGCCCATCACTTCGACAGCTTTGTTGGGGTGGCCTGGGGTGGAAATATACAGCTGTGTATCATCTGCATATTGATGAAAACTCACCCCAAAGCCACAGTATCAAAAGCCGCTGAGAGATCTAATAGGACCAGGACAGAGGAGCAACCCCTGTCCCATGTTTATTCTGCTAGTATTTTAAAAATTCAGGGAGGCAAAATTCACAAAAAAGAAACGTGTGTGTGTGTGTGTGTGTGTGTTTTATGGATTTGACATGTATATCAGAAAAGACAAACCCAGTGTGGGAGAACGTACACAGATCTTTTGAAAACCTAAGATGAAATGGGGTTATTTTTTGTTGGGCGTTGATATATATCTGCATCTCCGTGAAAATTTGATTTTGACTGATATCTTTTGACATACCAAAACATTCTTATTTAAACTGACATTCTCAAACAACTGATAGGGTGGGAAAATAGGGAAAATGGGTAAATTATTAGCCATATTTCAGAAACAATCTGATTTGGGTTCTCTCAGTGATCATATGATTTCTAGTATCACGGGTATAGGGTGTATTTTTTTTTCTCATTGTTTATTCCACACAAAAAATAGTTCCCGAGGCTGAATGTTTTAGCAGCTATGACTTTCTGCATGAAATAATTTTGACACTTCTAATATCTGAGATAATATGCCTAGTGCTTCATGTTGGGTATTATTTATGTAACTTTTCTTTATAAGTCTAACATATTTGTCTAATTATATCTAATGCAATAGAATATATTTGTTGATTTCCTACACCATTGAAATTTTGATAGTTGCTGGTATATGTGTACATGTATATTCAACCTCCCAGTGATATAATTATTCAGTTCTCATTACAGAAATCCCTTCAAGCCATCTCTGTGAAATTCAGCATTCTGTATAAAAGCTGCTGCTTTGTGTACACATTTCAATATGATTTCTGTCCCAAAGCAATGAAAGCACAATCAACTGTTATAAAAAAAAACCTGAATAAAATAAATTTTAAGGAAACAGTTCAAAAATCCTACACTGAGTATGATGCAATTTGACAGATTTAATCCCATACCAAAGTCTTGTTTTCAATACATTTCTAAATCTTTTGAAAAACAAAGCAACAATTTGTGTTCCTTCCATACTAAACAATAAAACTTTGTATTAAGGAATCTCACTTTTGATTTGAGCATCAGATTTGCTAGAGTAACTCATGATATTGTACATCCCGTGAGTAAATAAGTTTATTTCTGAAACTCCAGAGCCAGATCTTAAAGCAAATTTAATGGTTGGCACACATATAATATAACTGTTTCAAAGCAATATTTTCAAAAGTAAGAATTATTTAATAAGTTTGATACTACAAAAACAGTTTTAAGCTGAAAACAGTGATTTTATGCAGTCATCCAGAGTTCTCAGAGTTTGGGGAATTTCATAAAATTAGGTAAATACTTTTTTGTTTGTTTGGGAGTTATGGGTGATCACAGATATGTTTTGGTTCAGGTTTTTAACAATTATTGCTCAAAAATGGGTACATTTTATATATGAGTTTGCTAATATCCAAATTGTTAGCAGTTGCCAGATAGTGAGACTTGCTTCAGACAGATCATTTGGCTTACTTGTTTATTTAATTTTATTTATAGTGGGGATAGCAACATACAGCCACTGTGGTAGATTTGTCAGATCATTGAGGAAGAGACATAAAGGCAGACTTTCAATAATAGTAATAGGATGTAAGCCTCCTTGACATAAATTGAATCTACCACCAAGTAGATTTGCTTAGCATACATGTATTGTGTAGCTGTGTGTGGGCTTTCCTTACCCCCACTCCTAATTGCATTTGCAGCTCATGTGCTGGGATACTATAAAACAACAGGTGCTTGTCTTTGGCTTGTTTAAGCCCTTGGTTTGGCCCAGTAGATGCAGAGAATATTTAATCATGTTGTCGGCTAAATGACGGTTGTGACAAATGCACACTGAGCAGGAAGAAGCCTGTCAGTTCCCAGCTCTTTGTAGTTTGTTCTTTGATAACAGCCAAGAAACAAAACCCAAAAAGTTTAGCTGTGCTCCTGGCATACAAACAATACTTTTGAATATTGCTGGCAACTCCCCAAATTTCAGTGCCAGCCTTGGGAACTTTTCCAATAACAAGATCTGGATGAAATGACACAGATGCGTGATAGGCTTTTCTATCAACTAGGATCCACTTCCAGACATCATTATAGCCCTAGGATCCATTTCATTATAAAGCTGAGCATCACCCAAGTGTCAGAGAGCCAGAATGTTTGGACCCAAGTGAATTACACATCTGTTGAGAGAATAGGATAGTCACAGAAAGGGTCACAGGTGCCACAGGAGACCTTTTTCATCTGACAGTTAATCTGATGGCTCTAGCCTGACCTTCCACAATAACATTGGAAAAGTGGATTGATTTCGAAGTATATCATAATCATCCTCCTTCTCATCATCGTCGTCGTCATTGTCATTGTATTACATGGCCAGTACATTAAAAAAAAATAGCTGGCAAAACAGATAACAACAGCATGACATAGCAATGGCTAAGAGCAAGAAAATTGAAGAAAGAGACAAAGAGGCAAATTCTGGTTGCTGAAGACCAAAGCCTTAAGAACAAATACCCATAAAGGAAGAATTGAGAAGACATAAACAGACAGCAAATGCTATCTCTGCAAAGCTGAAGCAATAGTTAACCATATACTTAGCCCCTCAAATGTTACTATGGTATAAACTGACTACAAACAACCACATGACAAAGTAGCAACACTGGCACACTGGAATATTTGCAAGAAATAATAGCAAAAATGGTTAGGACCCCAAAATAGACAAAGTAATAGAAAATAAATAAGTTACAGTGATCTTGGGACTTTAGAATTCAGATAGACAAGCATGTGTCTTATTATACTCCCTACTTAAGAATTCTTGGTAAGAAAGACAAAAAAGTGGATACTGGGCGCTACAGTACCTGGCAACAGAGGAGAAGAAACTGGAGAAAAATCACAAAATATGAAGAGCTGCAAATAGAAATAGAATGATTAGGGCAAAAGAAAGCAAAGATAGTAATAGGCTTGGGTACAATCCCAAAACAACTGGAGCACCACTTGAATTACATTTGCATTGACAAAATCTCTCTCAGTTAATTACAAAATGCAGTTTTACCTTAAACAACTTATATCCTGCAATATCTTTAATACTACCAAAAGCAATGTCTGCCTATTCCAGGTAATACAAGGATAAAAAGGCCAGATCCAGTCTAACCATCTGTCTGACCATACAACAAACCATAATATGTATTGGTTCAAAAGGTTTGCTTCAGCCATAGTGTCTTAAATAAGAAGTTCTTTTAAAATGAATACGTACATGAAAATATGATAAAATGTTCTCAAACCATTTCAGCTCAGAAAAAAGAATCTTATCTCAGAGGGCTTGATTACAACTGGACTTCTATGCATTGTACACAATTATAACAACTGTTCTAAGAATCAATATCTATTCAGAAAACAGAGTTTGATCACATGAGTAAGGCCTTGACTGGTAGTCCCCGAGTTATAAATGTAATGGAACTGCCAATTTGTAACCCGATGGTTCATAGTAGTAAATCATGTGACTTGAATATGATCACTCCTGCTTTTGCCCACAAATTTGCTAATAAATGTTCAGGTTGTTAAGTGGACAAGGTACCTCAGGATGAAGAAGGCCATGAAGGGTGTAGTGCTTTCCCCGACCCATTGAGATATCTCATACTTCAACCCACATCCTGCCTGAATGGGTCACTTACATAGATTTTGATGGGAGACCAGAGATGAGATTGGAGACCCGGAAGGATGCATGTTTCCCTCCCAGGTTCCATTCTCATCAGCAATGGACTTGAGGAAAGTCTTTGCCTACAAAAATGGAGGTCCAGGGGGATACACGTGGCCCTCGTGGGCTCTGTTATTATCAGCAATGGAGTTGAAGAGGCCTTTGCCAATAAGAATGGAGGCCCATAAGGATGCAAGTGCCTCTCCAATGCTGTGTTCTCATTGGTAATGGACTTGAGGAGGCCTTTGCTGATAAGAACAGGGCCCCAGAGAGATGCATGTGCCTGTCCTGGCCTCTATTCTTGGTGGGAAAGGGTTTTTGCAAATACATCAAAAGGCTTTGCAAATGGAGGGAAGGCTTCAGTGCTTCAGACCTTCCCTCTGTTTGCAAAGCATTTTACTGCAGATCTTTTCCATTTGCAGAGAACAGAGGCCTAAGGTACTGTGAGATCAGGTGCATGTCAGGGTTCCAAGTAAAAGATCCATTGCAAGCAAAAACTCCAAGGTAGGTGGATTCCTCAAAGAAAAGCTTTATTGGAAATATCATACTGTATTGGTGCACAACTGGTGAAAACCAACACTGAGGGGCCTCTTGGTTTTCACCTAAGTAAAACTAAGTTGTCCTCTCATCCCCAAACAATCAGTCACATGGCCCAATCAAAACAGCATCTGCTGTTCTGGTGACATTACTCCTCCTTCCTCTGGCCAGGTGTGAGGACAACCTTGGTTCCCAAGAGAAAGTATTTTATTTTGACTACACAACCCAGCTACCTCTAATCCCCCCATCCCTATCCTTCACTCTACTGTGGCAGCACTGAAGCCTCAAGATGGCTTTGGGCAGTTCAGCTTCAGGGTTGACAGGGTTGATCAGTAGCACAAGATCTGATGCTACTGATCGTGTGTGATCTTGCAGTACTTTAGGCCTCATTTCTCTGCAAATGCACTGAAGGCTGAAGCACTGAAGCACTGAACAGGCCAATAAACCAAAGGCTCACTAGATCTTCACAAGGTAAGTAACCACAAGTGTATTGGCTATAGAGATCTGGCAGGAGGGATAGGAAGAGCAAATGTTGCAGACCCTCTGCGGTCACTTGCAAGTGTGAATGACTGCTGTGGTGCTGCAACATTCATAATTTCGGGACTGTGTTGTAAGTACTTGGGGAGCAGGGAGTTATGCTGGAACTTCTAACAGTCTCTAAGTGAACTGTCATATGGGGAATACCTGTAATTGGCTAGATACTTCAATAACAAAATCAAGCATCTCACCTGGTCCCTCAACACCAGTTCCATAACAAGGAAGGCCCAGTAGAGTCTTTACTTTCTGAGGAAATTGAGGAAAGCACAGCTTCTACCACACATCCTCACAACCTTCTGCAGAGAGCACCCTTAGCAGCTGCATCACCACCTGGTTTGGGAATTGCATCGTTTCGGATCGCAAAACCCTATAGCGAATAGTGAGGACGGCAGAGAAGATCATTGGGGTTGTTCTTCCCTCTGTCAAGGACATTTACACCACACACTGCATCTGTAAAGCCAGAAACATTGTGGCTGGCCACACATATACCCTCATACATGTTCTTTACTCTCCTGCCATCTGGAAAAAGGTACAGAACCATTCAGGCCTGCATAAACAGTGTGTAACAGTTTCTTTCCACAAGCCATCAGACTCCTCAACACAAAGAAACGAACCATAAATACTTATGTATTTAGCTTTTTTTCCCCCAAGTTCTTGGATTTAGAGTTATGTGTAGTTCTGTGTCCTGCTCTTTTTCTTTTTTATCTGTCTTGTCTGATGTAGCACCTTGGTCCTGGGGAAACATTGTTTTGTTTCACTATGTACTGTACTGTATATTGTTGAAATGACAATAAAACCTACTTGACTTGACTTGACTTGGCTATTACAATGTCTGTAAAGACATTAAAAATAGAAAAAGATATGGGAATAAATGGAAAGTCTTCCAAAAGAATGTTCAACCTTGAATTGGTATGCTAAAGGCACCAAAATAACTGATTCAAAAATATCAACAATAGATGTAAGGAGTTTACTGAAATACTATATAGCAGTCAACAGTGATATCTTAGAAGACATTCCCTACTTAAAAGAATCACTAGTAGATCAGCACTCCAGCTTCTACTAAATTGGAAGCTTACAGGAACTGATGGATTACCCACAGAAATATGGCAAGAAATGCAAGAAGAATCTTGCATTGGTTAGAGGTTCTAACCAAGCTATGGCAGCAAATCTAGAAAACAACCCAGTGGCCAACACATTGGAAGAGATCAGTCTACATTCAAATACCAAAAGAAGATATGCAAAATGACTGCAAATTATCAGACAATATCCATAATTTCACATGTTAGCATTAGAAAGTCCCAAAGCTGCTTTTTCAAGAGGCAATTGGACTTTCTTTGTTTTGTTTTCTTGAAGACATTTCACCTCTTCTCCAAGAAACATCTTCAGTTCTAGTATCTTGCATGAGAAATGAAACCACTTCAGGAAAAAAAAACAAATAAAGTTCAGTTACCTCTTCAAAAAGCACCCTTGGGACAACCATCACCAGGATGACCGAAAATCTCCATAGACATTTAGCAAAATAATGCTTAGAATCATACAATGCAGATTATAGCCCTACATAGAGAAAAAGATGACAGATGTCCATGATGGCTTTAGAAAGGGCCAAGGAACATGAGACATGATTGCTGATTAATGCTGGATAATTGAGAACTCAAAGAATTAAAAAAAAACACCCTAAGTCAATATGTGCTTTCTTAATTATGCAAAGACCTTTGATTGTGTCGATTGATTCAAGTTGTGAAATGTTCTTAGAAATGGGGTAATTCCAGAATATTTCATTGTCCTCATGCAACTTCATGTTCTTTGAAGTAATAGGTAAGCAAAATTATTGGCACTTTTGAATTTTGGTGTTGGAGAAGACTCCTGGGAATATTATAAATAACCAAGAAAATAAACAATTGGATTGTCAAACAAGCCAACCTAAGAGTTTTCACTCAATATATGAATTACCACATTCAAATTGTCCCCTCTACAGACATATTATACAAATGCCAAGCTCTCTGAAGAAGACTGTGATCCCTTGAAAGATGGAAGAAAAGACAAAGAAGGAAGATCAGCAAGGTACACAGACTAAATTACGATGGTGATATTGGGAAACACCCAACCAGGCATTGGGGAGGCTTCAAGCACAAAATTAGATGAGTCTTTGTGCAGCTACAAGAGACCCAGAATTGAGCTCCCCACTTCACCACCCACATTGAGCTCCTTAGGGTCTTAACCAGAGGTGAAATTCAGCAGGTTTACCAGTAGTAAATTTTCTAAGCAGTTCGGAGAACCGGTTGTTAGAAGGAATCTCCTTTTGTTTTTTCCCACTTTACAGGGTTAATCCTGTAAGGAAGGCAGGAAAAAACCATTCTGGTGTTGTTTTAGCCTAATCTTTATTGCCCTGCTCACAGAAACTGCCCACCCAGTCACATGACCTCTTCTCAGCCATGCCCACCAAGCCACACCCACAGAACTGGTAGTAAAACCATTTGAAATCCACCACTGGTCTTAACTATCAGGTGAAAGCTGGCAGTCTGGGAAGATTCCTCTGTAACAGAATATAATAAAATAATATGCTTAATCTCTAGGCATGTGGGTCTGGTTGCTTGTGCCTGATATTTGATAGCTACACTGTTGGGAACTCTGAAGGACCAGGTTAGGGACAGATTATGATGAAGGAAATCTGCCTGGGTGGTCACTAAAAGTTAAGACCAACTTGATGGCAGGTAATCAGTGTTCCGAAACAGTATACACTTTCCTTTTAATTAGTGGACACCTAAATGACCATCTGAATAGAAAACAGGTAATTGAACCATTTAATTTATATTTAAGTTTTAAAATTCATTACTATCCAGAAATAAATGATGTACAAATCTCTGACATAAATAAAAGTGCTAGTAATATATACTCTATCGATAGTCTGATAGACTCTTCTGAAAGGACACCTACTTGCCCTTTGGAGTTGCTTCTTTAAAGGTTAGGCATACAAATAATGTAATTGCTATTTGGTAATCAGTGAGGGCATAGCCAGTAATTAGTATGCAACCTGAAATTTAGAGGGAGGATCAATAGATCAATTGATCAATACATGAATGCATTGATGCATGACTGCATGGACAGATGATTAGTTGGTCTGGTTAAGCTGACAGGGAGATAATTGCATCATAATCCATAAGGATTCATTTACAAATTGTTTGGCCTTAGATTGGTTTAATCAGGCTCCAAGACTACAGTAAACTCTTTTTGGAATTAATTATGAACTCCAAGGGATATGCCAGAAACATAAGAGTCTGCTGCTTTGAATGTGCTGATTCTTTTGATTATAATTAGAACAACCAATAAAACTTTTATTAGTATTAACCCCCACACACATCCACACACCCAGGGAAATGCCCTGAGGAGCTGCTGCTGCTTCCCATAAAAAAAGCCTATCTTCTCCGGCATAAGTCCTGCCAGATATTTTAAATTATAATTCCCAAGCTGTCCTAAACATGCATTGGGTTAACTAAGCTAAACTGCAGTTAATTTGTAGAGATCTGACAAAAGGCTGAAAAAGTATTGGAGAAATTACTGGCTCCATGGATCCAAACCATCCCAAACCCATCCCAAAATGGTAACTTTGAATCCTCAAAATTGAATTAAAGCCAGATTTAATTAACCATTGTGTTGCTAATTTAACAACCACAGTGATTCGCTTAACAACTATGGCAAGGTCATAAAATGGGGCAAAACTCACTTAAAATGGTCTTGTTTTAGCAATGGAAATTTGGGGCTCAGATGTGATATTAAGTCAAGGATTGCTGTAATAGTGATCTTATAGACTTCAACGGAGGTTCCCAAGTTCACATCCATCTTGGAAGTTCACTGGGTGACCTCAAAGAATCACAATCTCACTGCCCGGATATTTGTTTTTGAGGAAAGAGGAAAAGGGAGTGCTGGAAATCCAACCAACAGATTGTCTCAAATGGGCTTTTTAAAAAGGCAGGTGGACTTTCTTTTCTTTTGCTTGAAGATGTTATTATTCCTCATCCAAGAAGCTTCTTCAGTTCTGACTGAATGGTGGAGAGTGGTAGTCTCTATTGAGATTCTTTGTTTGGTCTGGTTTCCTCCCCAAACCACCACTTCATAAATGCATGGCACAACCTAGAAGAACAAACTCAACAGGACAAGATTCAGCAGTCCATCTTCGTTTAAAAGACAAAGGCCAATCTTTTGAAGACAGCAAAGTCCACATTTTGGATAAAAAAGACCACTGGTTAAAAGAAGGGTCAAAGTTGAACAGTCCTCTCTCAACCGAGGTGGAGGGATACAATATCATCTATCTCCAGTGTATAGCACAGTTCTTTCAGCAGATCCAAGAAGGCTACACACCAATTTGCACTAATCAGGTGACCCTGAGGACACACAGATAAACCTTCAAGTGGCCTCAACGACTCTCTAAAATAATGCAAATGACCCGATGTCTGCAAGGAATATAAATCCTTCTGTTCCCCACCATCTAGTCAGGGTTGAAGCAACTTCTTGGATAAGAAGTGAAACATCTTCAAAGGAAAACAAGTAAGTCCAGTTCCCTCTTGAAAAAGTACCTTTGGGACAACCATGACCTGGATGCCTGATAATCTCTATTGACATCTCAATAGCATCTGCAGTCAGAAGACTGGAAGTGGGGTTG
>JANHFJ010001539.1:107400-118449 GCA_032468195.1 Cerberus rynchops | reverse complement strand
GACAATGGCTAATATTCTTCAACAGTAATTCCCCCCCCCAGTAAAAATGTCCTTTTAGATTCTGACAACTTTATTGTAGCTGCCTTCAGCTATTGCTTGTTTGTGAGTCTTTTTATTTTATTTTATTTTTTTTTATTTTATTCGATTTATATACCGCCCCTCTCCCGAAGGACTCGGGGCGGTGCACAGCCTTTTGCCTTTAGTCTTGTCTTCTGTAAGTGGGCAGCATGCTCTATTGGATTACAATTAGATTACTGACTTGGCCAATGAAGAACATCCCAATTCTTTGCTTTGAGAAACTCTTGGATTGCTATGTCTGGGGTCGTTATTTATCCTCAATATGAAGTCACATGCTATGAGTTTTGCAGCATTTGGCTGAATCTGAACAGAGTATAGCCCAGAATTCATCATTCTACTTTTATCAGCAGTCAGGTTGTCAATAAACATCATGACCCATTTCCATTGGCAGCCATTCATACCTACGCCATAACACTGCCCCTACCATATTTGACGGATGAGTTATGCTTCAGATAATGAGCTGTTGCTTTCCTTCTCCATAATTTTTTCTTTCCATCATTCTAGTAAAAAGTTGATCTTGCTATGGTGTCACAAGTCCAAAGAATCATATTCCAGAGCTTGGGTAGCCTTTTTTAAGGTATTTTCTGGCAAAATCTAATCTGGCCTTTCTGTTGTTGAGCATTATCAGTGGCTTGCATTTCGTTGTGAAGCCTCAGTATTTACATCCATGCAGCTGTCTCTTGACCAGGGGTATCAAACTGGCAGCCCGAGGGCCAGACATGTCACATGCAGGCCACACCCACCCCAGCAAAGGGAAAAAAAACATCGCAATGTCACATGATGGCACTGTGACATCATGAGTTTGACACCCATGCCATAGACCATGACATGCCTACCTCAAGAGTGTTCTTGACTTGGCTGTTGTGAAAAGATTTTTCTTCACCAATGATAGAATTCTGTGGCCATTTGTTTTAATTCCTTCTTTTTAAGAGTGTTCCAAACTCTTTTTTTGGCCATTCTTTTTTTTTTTTGCTCTCTCTCTCTCTAATGGGTTTGTTTTTTCAACCCAATAATGGCCTTTTTCACTTGCATAAGGACCTTTTGGACCTTATGTTGAGTGTTCAGTGAATAGCTACCAAATGTAAATGTAACATTCAGAAACAACTCCAGATCTTTATCCAATTGGTTTGTCATGGACTAACAAGGGAACAAGCCACACCTGGCCATGAGACTCCTTGTCAGCCATTTGACCTATCACTTATGAGCCACTAAAACTGGGGGTGGATGTATTCAAATGGCTGTAATTCTTCTATGGTTAATGTCACACTTCTGTCAAACCCCTTGAATTAAAGGTGAAAGTCTTCACTTGGTTCACATCTTAAGGATTTCATTTCAAATTCAATGTGCTGTACAAAGGCCAAAGACCACAAAACCTATCATTGTCACAACATATATATAAACCTGACAGTATACATCCTCTCATGATTGCAGATGGTAGAAGCACCCATATTTGACCAAGGAATCCAACTACTCAAATCTTGCTCTAGAATAGGCCATTTGATATGATAAATTTATCTTTAATTGGGAGCAACTAAAGTAGCAAAGATGTCAGGGATTTTTTTTAGAATAGCCTTAGTCTGAAAAATAATGTTGAGCAAGTGCATTATGACTGATGTAGCAAACCATGTTTTAAGTATTTTGGCTCAACATGGGTACGCCTATAGTGCCTAATAAAAGAAACATTGCTCCACTACTTCATGTGAGACATACTGCATAATATATAATTTGTGATTCACAGATGAAGGTTCTGCTCAAACTAGAAAATTTTAGATTTTTCCATCTATTTCAAGGGCAAAGAACTGTCTTTGTGGTAGGAGCAAGAAAAATAGATAATGCAATCGGTTGGAAACTTTGAATAACCAAATTATTTCATATCCATTCACCATTTTGGATTAATGTCCACCAATTTTAATGAAAAAAGTAATCTTGGGTAGGCTAATTTTGTTTGATTCTTCCACTCGTAGAAATATTTTCAGCAGGATTTCTAAGATTTTCAGATGAAAGTATTTATGTACAGGTATCCACACAATTGTGGTAAGACTTCTAGTTGCACTAAGATGGAAAACTATCTTCATATATGCTGAATGTACAGGTGCTTATGGAAGATCCTGAAACTCAGGACATCTGAATGAAGCTATGGTATACATTGCACCAAACCAGAAACTAATTTGGAAGCTCAGCCTCTGTACTTTAGGGAAGTACCAAAAAAAGGCTTCAACAGAAAAACTCTTGAAACCACCTAATGAAGAATTGCACTATTTTAGTAGTTATGCTAACAATGGAATTTAATAGGAAAAACTTGATTCATATTCCACAGCCAATAGTACTTTCAAAACTCACCTGGCCACCAAGTTATAATTTCTTGAAAATATATTGGCTCTTGGGTTATTAAAATCAATCTTTAACATATTACAGAAGAATACCACACAAAGTAAAACAGAAAAATCTAAAACAAAATAGTTTTCAGAAGTTACACTGAATTGTAATTATGAGAAATCCTGAATCTTTCAAACTCATTACAGGAGCAAATAAATACAATTATTATAATAATAGCAGACAACTTATATTGTCGCCAAGAGAACAATGCGAGTATGACACTTTGTAGTTATACCTTGTTTTCTTGGCAATAATATAAATTTTTCCTCCCTCTTGCTTGGGTGGAATTTCCCATTTGTTTTTTCCCCCTTTGGTATTAAATCCAATATAACTAAATTCTGCTAAGCTATAGGAAGAAATGTATTTGAAGTTTTCTATTTCTAATTTCCTACAGCTGGATTATCGAGCAATGAAATTAATATTGCATTAACGTTTCTTTGAAAAACAATGTCTACCAATGCACATCCTTTTATATAAAAGAAGAATCAGAAATAACCATGATTGGACACACATTTGTCCCTCCAGAGAATGCTCAGATGAGATAAATCTGAGATAAATCAGAGGAACGATAATTCATTTCACTTTTCTATCCAATCTAATACTCAATATTTCCATTCGCATTGTTCTATGGGCTCTCCCATTCAGGGGTTCCATGAGGAGCAGATAAATAAAATCAAGATGGTTACAGTGATCAAACCCCACTTTTAAAAAGTATACTACCCACATGACAGATATTGAAAAGTAGTTGGTTATCACAGTTACCATAATGACAGAAATCAACACAACTTAGAAAAACGAGTTTTCTATTTATTTAAAAATAGGTTTGTTACTACATTGCAGTGACAGTAATTCTTCCACTTACATTCTAGTTTGTATAAAAGGATTCCAAGTATTATTCATCAAAACCAACATAAGTGTTTCACATAACAATAAAAGTTTCAATCAATATATACAAAAAGAAAGGGCACTGTTCATCCAGGTGAGAGACTGCACTTTATAGTATAATTAAGATTTCTAGGGAAATTAACCTTGAAAAAAACCTAAAGGTATTATAAAACATATTTGGGATTTACATATTGTACAAAACAAGTATAACTTTAAATGTGTCAGTTTTAAAACTAAATGTTCCAAGACAATTTCCTTATATTGTTCTATTTTATATATTTCACATTTTAAGTGACAAATGTTACACTTAAAAATAAAGTCATGTGAACTGATTATTCAGATTTAACTTATTTTTCAAATTTTTTGCAGTGATGGTCCAAAAATGTAACAAATAATGTGTGACAACTTGTTTCTTTAGGTGTATGTCTGATAATATGTTAACTGCCATCTGTGCAAGTGTACAAATTCTGTGCAAATATTTCATAAGTAATTTCTACAGCAAGCATTTTGTCAACAATTTATTTTCTATCACAGCACAGTTTCTTGATGTATTAATCATATTTTAAAAAATTGTATTTTCTAAAAACTCAGAATTTCATATCTATGCAAAATAAGTAATCGCTTAATTTCTTTTTAACAGAAATATTTCCTAAAATTATACATTTTAAAACAGACTTGAGGCTTGGTTTTGGTAATTCCACAAATAATGCCATTAGTGTCTTCACTCCACCCTATTCCTTTTAGATTTTTAAAATTCTAATATTGAGTTAAATCCCATCATATCCCTCCAGAAATGTACTCTTCTTCTGCTAGTGGGAACTGTTCTGAAACATACATAACAGGCAAATTCAATATCTTAGTTGCCCTTGCACAACAAAAACCACTAATAAACTAACATCAGCACTTTCAAAAGTTTACAATAACGTTAGATTTTATCTTTCAGCTTTTCTGAAATTAAAGTTCTGTCTTCAAAGAGCTCTGAGCTGAAAACAAATACATAAAAATGATTTTCTATAGCCAATTGTAACTTAAATACAAATTGTGTAAAGATAACACCTTAAAATGGAATACCAGTGATTTATATTAGACTTGGCCATCATATATGAAATGTACATCTTTTTTAAAATATAAACATATGTACATTATTTACAGTAGAAACTGAGCAGCCCTTTTATCAGATGAATCCTTAGGTCAAATTATATGAAGTGCAAGATTAACAGATACATGAAAATGTAGACTAAAAGCCCGATCCAGTCGGTTCCCATTACATC
This sequence comes from Cerberus rynchops, assembly GCA_032468195.1. NCBI lineage: Eukaryota > Metazoa > Chordata > Lepidosauria > Squamata > Homalopsidae > Cerberus > Cerberus rynchops. The sequence goes on along the minus strand of JANHFJ010001539.1, from coordinate 113,839 downwards.
TATGCTGGATTCCCACAACTGAACTGTTCACCTGAGGGGTTTTTAAAGGTGGTGGGGAGGGGTCAAAGCATACTCCTCTGATATGCCTCTTGACGCAAAGTGGATTTGATTGTACCCTAAAACTTCATTAGATATCAAGAGGAAGAGAGTTTGTGTCAGAGCAGAGGTGACAATATTTAGCTCCCTGGACCAACACTCTTTATAAGAAAGCAAAATTCAAGACCCTTGGTTAGGGGACTTTGATGGGTCCTTTGTAAATTTATTTAAGACTATTAAAGCTTGTGTAACTGAAATACTAAATTGGTACTTCAAGAACATTTGTATTATAGCATGTGACAGATATTTGTGTGTACACATATACATGCCCATTTAAAAGCTGATATGTAATACATACATGTCTCATATAGAATGTTTGACAAAATACTTTAAAGTAATATCCACTGATAAAACTGACAATATAGTACAAATCATAGTATCGATTGCTCTTAGGTACAAATGTACCTTAGAGCAATCAATTCAATATAGGAAGACAATTCTTTCCACACTTCATTACTTCTCACCAATAAAAATGATCATTGTTTGATATCTACTATTAGGCTGGTGATTATTATAACTGCTGGTAAACAAAACTCAAGCCTGCTAGTTTTATTATTAAATTTGGAATTTTTCAAAAAATTTAAAGTGAAAAACTCTTATTTTGAAATGAATGCGGAATGCTTTTCTGTCAGACCACAGCATATTAACCATGAAATGTAGTAGTTAGCATTTTGGAATTAATGGTCCATGCTGTATCAGAATCCTTTTTAGGTTATATTAAACATTTGCTTTTATTACTGTCAAATTTGTAAGATAATAACTTGAGTATCCATAAGTACCAAGAGATGATGTGTACATATTTATGCAAATGTGCCAAGAAATATATTTTTCTAAAGATCGTATAATATAATCCATAATACATTTTATTATAGATCATCAGAAATTATCGAACTATGAATTATTGCTTATCTAGGTTCTAAATGAAAATTGTTTTTGTTGGCAAGAATCTTGTCAATCCAAATCGGTTAAAGAAATTGAAGTCAAGTCAAGCTTAATCTTATTTAGAGAAAATAGCATAGCTATAGTGTTATAGATTACTTTTTGTTTTGAATAAAATTCCCAAATAATATTAGAAAAAAGATAAAGTCAGTAGGGCCTCTTAGTACTACAATAAATTCTTCAGGAAAAGAAAAAGTGTTATAAATAAGACTTTCAATTTTTGTCATTTGTAAATTTACTTTTCAGGTCCTGTAATGGTCATATATATTATTCTTTGTCTCAAAATTATACCAACATAAACATGCCAAGTGGGACATGATAAATGCAGTAGGACTATAATAATAATTTCCTATTTGGTTTGAACTTTCTATTATATGCTAGTATGGATAATATCAGGAAATCAGGTAATTTAAACTTCCTACCTTCTGCGACAAAATCTTAAAGTGTATAATTTAACATTTTTCACTGTAAATTGTAAAACGAATTTTCTTTGTACACAACTTGTCATGCTTTCATGGTTAATGCCTCCAATGTTACCAAGAATACATTGTTGTTGTTTTAAAAAACATGTAGAAAAGTACATTCCCCTTAAAAATCAGTATTAAAATATGCATGTGTGATTCTTTAAAATATTAAAGAAAATAAACATACAAAGAGACCTGTGCCAGTATAATATGAAGATTGCCCAAAACATCACAATGTGGAAATATGAAGTGCTATGAAACTTTTTAAAAATGCCATATGATGATATTATTTTTTTAAGTTAGGGAAAAGTTCTTACATGATGCACATTTCTAAAGAATTCTTATAAAGATGGTTAGCTTAAAGGAATGTGAAAAATTACACTTTTAAGTTCTATGTTTAAACCACAAATATACTTTAAAGTTGGGTTGCCATGCAATTGGCTGAGGTTCAAGATGAATATTAAATAAAATTGCATTCCAAGCAAGCAACTTTTCTGCATCTGTGCTGAACTCTATTCAATTGAAATTTCATTTGCACAGATTTGGCTGTGGTGAGTAAAACTACCTACAATTCTCCAACTGTGTAAGATCAAGTAGCAGATCAATATCACAGTCTTTGGTAGTGCCAGTAATCTATTTGTAGGAATGAGACACTGAATTCGATGAAAACACAGAAACCAAGATTGAGATCCTTACTCTTCAAACTGTACTGTCAAAATTAATCATACCAAGCATCTTTGGAACAGGCAACACACTGCTGTACATCTGCATTTTTAGATAATGTATTTCCAAATAAAATCAAACAAAACTAAATTGCCATATTTTGCACATGTCCCATTTTCTGCAAGAATGTTAAAGTAAAAGTGTGGTTACATTTTTGTACCATACAACTGTTTTACTCTGTATTTTTAAATGGACTATGATTTTAAACAATAAAAATTGTATTAAGATTTTAAAAGGGATAAAATAAGTAAATGTACCATAAACAAATAAATAACTGGGTTTTTTTCATAGCAGTACATACAGCAATACATTCCCCTAAATCATACAGTCATCATTTACAATAGACAACTTAAGGTTACTAAAGATGCACAAAACAATAGAATACAAGGCACAATCATAAAGTGGGATTTTCCTTTAGGATGGATATATTGACTGATGCCAGCTTGGTTAAGTATACTGTAAAAAGTGCAGAAAAACAATGTGCAATGAGAACACTGTATAAAATATGATTGCATAAAAAGTGATTTGGCCTTTTTATCTTTAATAATGGAAAACAACCAATCTTCCCCTTAAAGTTTGACATTTAAAATTTTTAATATTCTAGAGTAATCTAAAAAATCCTGAAAGAAAATTATACCTGGGTAATTTTGTTTATCTGCTCGTGTATATACTCAATGCATACATACACGTCAACTGCTTTTGAAAATAATTTGTCAGTTTAACACAATTCATAGAAGCAATCGATCTGATCATAACATAAACATTTTTCCTGCAGCTTAACTGAACCCTTTAATCAAATTATATTTTGTTTTAATATATGTCAAAAAAGCCTACCAGTGCATTAACTGTTCTTATTACAATGTACCAGTAGAGATAATATTCCAGAATAATGTATACTTTGAACAAGGAGTGATAAATAAAACTGAAAATATCATGTTGCACTCATACTAAAAGTTTTTCTCTATTCTGGTTCTCAGTCTTTGGCACAATAAACAGAGAAATGATTGGTACAAGAATGAAGGTCTGAAGAATTAGACGTATTAGTCAAACTTTTTCCAATGTGGATATATATATATATTTATATATATTTATCTCTATATCTATATATGTGATCTCTCTCTCTCTCTGTCTTGCAGAACTTAGTTAAAATGATCTGCCCTGTGTTTGTATAAAACTGCCCAATCACTTAGTGGTACCTAATTAGCAAATTTGGTAATTTTGTTTTGTTCTCAATGGCATTTAGTGCCATACTCTTATCATCTTGCAAATACAGTTTCTACAATCTATACAAATGTACTGTACCTTGCTCTTTCAAAAATAGGAGTTCTGTTCTCAATCTTTACATTAAAAATTCTACTATTCAAATAGAGGTTTATGTACTGCTCAAAATTACAGTAACATTTCTGGAAATCAAGATTTTATTTATACCAACTGAGCATACTGAATTGAAATGCATAACCTATTTGGAGAGTAATAAATAGCAATTGTTTAAAATACATACTTCTTTCAAGAAATGTTCAGTTTGTTTTTGCTGTATTTTATCATATTAGAACATATTCTCATCCGTAAATAGCAGCAGAAAGCAGATACCCTTAGTTCTATAAATTCCTCAACTGTACCTATTTCTTAGCATTTTTAAATGCCAAAATTACCAACCAATCAGATTAGCCTTTGCTTTTTCAGTCAACTTTCGGACTCTGCCTCTGCTAGATGTTCCAAAAGTCAAAGAAGTGTCCTCAAACAATAGCTGTCTTTGTTCTTCTTCTGAATCATCTTCATTGTAAAAGGCGGTCCTCCTACCTTGGTTTCTAGTTCTCATATGAGGTTCTGAATCTTTACTTTCCTCAGTCTCTTCTTCAACAGGCTCATCTATCTTTTTCCTCCTGCTTCTTGTCTGAATCTTAGGATCAGGAGAAAAGGTAAGTTCAAATTCTGGCTGATCTTCCTGTAGTTTTCTTTTAGGCTTTCTCCCACCACGCCCTTTTCTTTGTAACAAGTCTTCCTTCACATTATTTTCAGAGACAGAATTGCATGCAGTAGAAACAGAGGCTTGTTCTATTGTCAAATCTTTCATAGTCTGGTTTCTGTGCTCCTCTGAATGTTTCTGTTCAGCAAGTAACAGGGTTTTTGGTTTTCTCCCTCTTTTCTTGTGCACCACTTCACATGTATTGTTGGTCTCAATCTTGGGTTTCCGTCCAGGGCCTCTCTTAAATACAGGTTTTGAAGATTGCTCCCCATGTCCATTTACTTGGATGCTTCCCAAGGCCAAGGCCATTGCATTATTCTTGCAATCTGCTATAACAATAAAGCAAATGTGTAAGTGACTCACAGCAGCCATTTTTAACTGCACAGACAACTTTCAAAACCTTAACTGAATTTACAGGTTAAAATGTAGAATTGGAGTGATCAATCTGCTGAATCTAATGATACTATTTTTCAACCTCATATGCCACTGACTAATTATAGCAAATGCAGCCCTTTGAGGGATGTGAGGATTGTGAAAGACCCAACAGAAAGGAAAAGAAGAAAACAGGGAGGATATTCAATGAGGAGCCCATTAAGTAGAGGCAGATATCTGATTCCTTGAAGCGGACCTGGGTCAGGACACAAATGGCAGTATGATCCTGGATGTCTTGGGGGCCTTTGATATCAATTATCATATATATCCTTCTGGATCATCTGCAAAGGCCTGGAGAAGAAAGCACCATTTTGTAGTGTTTCTCCTTTCTGGTCAGGTTGTTGAATTTTATTACTATATTTTTAATAGATGTTACAGATATCACAAATAAACAATGAACAAACCAATGAAATTTAAAGAAACATACCTTGTGGATTGACCATAGCTGATTTTGGTTTACGTTTAATTTGTTTATCTTTTTCTAAATTTTCTCTTGCAGTATTATTCCTAGTGTTATGGATATAATTGGTTTGATTAGGGACCGGCAAAACATTCTGGTTCTTGGAATGTTTGGTAGAATTTTCTAGTACTATTAGACAAAAAAAAAAGAGAGGCAAGTTTTCATTAGAATCCAATACATATCTTCTCACCAATAAATTAAAGTTTTCAATATGGAATACTTATAAAGTGCATACAAAGTAAGATGCTGTTCTTCTTGCTCATCCTCTTTTCATAAGTTTTATTAAATCTTTACTGTTTACACAATTACACTTTTATATTTCTGTATTGTTCAGGAAATTATTTGAGTACAGTAGGTATTATGGAGGCATGGATAGGTTGTTAGTGCCTCCTTAATTCAAATGTACAAGCTCAGGAAAATACCTCTTTTAAGAAACTGATAATGAGTACACAGTGAGGGGGTGCCTATTAAGAAACAATTAGTAACAATAGAAGGTTTAGTGTAGGCAAATAAATGTCCCAACCAAAACTATTTTAAAAATTCCTGATAAGCTTCTCCAAGGAAGTTACCATCTCCAAGAAAAACTCCCTTGCAACTGAACCTCATGAATATAACCATACGCTACAGATTCTAATTCTATAATAGAAATCATGATAAGGCAAATTTAGAATTAAAATTATTTTATCAATTAGTTCACCTGTTTTTCCTGATATAGCAGCACTATTAGGTTTCAAGGTTACAGGCTTTGCACCTGAAGATGTAGAAGGTTGTTCATTGGTAGTTGTTTCGGTTATCGCCCTGGTACTTCTTGTTCGGACCAAACTCGCAGAGTCAACTACTTTCCCATTCATCTGAGCTGCTATGTTTCTCAATAAAGTTGGACGTGCAGGCGCAGAAGTAGAAGGTGCCGTGGCGAGCTCAGCTTTCAGCTGCGGTTTTATTAATCTTCGTTTCCTATCCGGACTAAAAATAGATGACAAGTCCAATAACTGATGCTATTTTATAGAGTAAAATAAAAACAATATTTATTTATTAATCTTAATTATATGCTTTGGTCATTAACCAATTTAATCCATGAGCAATTCCAGTGGAAATTTAATTCACATGTGGTCTACTTTAGAACTTAGAATAACTTTACTCTCCTTATATTTCCCCTAGAATTAAAAATGCTCTCAAATATCTGAGAAGCTCAAATCCGTGTGTGTGTGTGTGTGTGTGTGTGTGTATTAGCCAATTGTTTATTCTGCTGGTATTTTAAAAATTCAGGGAGGCAGATACCAGAAGAATAAACAATTGGCTAATATGTATATACGGCACACAGTTGTCGCTAAACAAATTTCTGCCTGGATAGTCTCTGGA
>JANHFJ010001539.1:77256-88363 GCA_032468195.1 Cerberus rynchops | reverse complement strand
ATTTCTTTTACACAGTGCTATATATAGCCATTTCTATAACAATAAACCTATCTAATCAGCAAAACTAAAATGTTATTTTTTCCCATCAAAAGCACAAAATCCAGAAGCAATTTCCAAATAAAAACAAAATTAGATATATTCTCTTCTTTGGATGAGGCAATCAATTTAACTATCCTACTTTTTTTTCCCTTGCTGTGGAAAGTAATATTACTGTTTACACTTATTAATCTTTGTAGATTGCCCTCATTTATATTAACAAAATTCACTCTATTCTTTCAGATTCTTTAACCTTAAAGCGAAAAACACTTTTTAAACATCCATTTTAAAATACTAAACTTTTCTTTTTTAAAAAAAACCTTTAAACCTCTTAGCTCCCTCTTGTGGTCAAAAAGTAGATTTTTTTTAATAAATCAGTTAATCCTGGCCAATGAAAATTCATAAAAATCGGAAAATTTAAGCCACTTACAACAAAACAACCCAAAGCTATAGATTATTTAAAAATAATAAAATAGAGCCACAACTTTCTGGCCTTATACTTCATAAATCATAAAAACACAGGGAACTCAGCTCCCTGTTAGTAGTTGAAGAAACTTCCCCTAGACTGGTCAGTCAGCCATGTTCACTCAAAGTCTCCAGTGGCTGATATAGTTAATTAAATTTGTGTTTAAAACTTGGAACATTGCCATTTCTCAATATAGTTAATGTTATGGCAAGTTTTCAAAAAGGCACTTACTTTTCGAAGGTGCAGAATCTTGCCTAATCAATGTGGAAGGTGCCTAGGATATGTGAATTGAGTCTCCCCCAGGTCACAACTTCAACCGAAATTACTAGATTTAGTAATGATTGCCTATGGCTCCCTACTATTTCTTACATGCAACAGAAAGACAACTCAGAGTCTCTTTGGAGGAATACAAAAGGCTGTCACTTCCTTCTTGGCAATTCTTCTTATTCATAATTCTTCGTTTAATTTATAGTCCACTTTTTCACAAGAAACTCAAGGTAGTTCATTCTGAGATTTCTTTTCATTTTCCCCACAATAGCAATGTTGTGAAGCAGTTCAAGCTTAGAGACTTGGGACTGGCCCAAGTCACCCAGCTGAAGGTGGACTTGAATCTAGGTTTCCTTGCTCATAAATAATGATGCCAACCAAATTATAATTCTATAATCCTTACTCTCCTTTTCTATCCAATACTTGCAATAGAGTGTGGGACCATACAATACAAAAAAAGATGTAGAATGAAATAAATGAGGGGGGGAGCTTGTTTTTCAGGAAAATAAGTGACAAGAGGCAGGAAAATAGAGTAGATGTAAAAGAAATTAAAAAACCTAAATTAAGATGAAGGTATAAGGAACAAATATGTTATGCTATGTTAACAGTGACATTAATTCATGAATCCTATGTTTCAAGAATAGGGAGAGATATAACTATAGCACAACCCTTTGTACAGAGAACTTGATAGGTTTTATTTTAAAATGACCATCAAATTCAGGATTAAAAAAAAACTACTCTAAAGTATTTGACAGAGAGAAAAAGATATTCTTACTTGGCACTATAATAAAATGAAGATGAGTGTGCAACCAAAGGTGATGCATAAAAATGAAAAAGTAAGTACCTCGTCTCCCATTTGTGGTACAAAAGGGCATCGTCGAGGAACAGGATCTGTAATCCACACTGAAGGAAGCCACTCTTCTAACGTTAAGCCATTTTCGGTTAGCACTCCCATAGCCAATCTCTACAGAAATATGCACATATATCTAAATTAAACTCTAGAACTTGTTATGTAATTCTAAGGTTTGCTTAAGCTTAGCTGTTCTCAAAAGCATTTGAATTCACAGTTTTAGCAATACAGGAACAAACCTCAGATCTGCATATTTCTCTTTCTTTTCCAATACAATTATCAGCTACATCATGTAATGAAAATGACATATGTTTACATTTTTCATTGCAGCCATACTGGAATAGGAAGGAAGGTATGCACGAGCCTCATGCATATTAAAGCATCACAATCAATTTTCTATTAGCAAAATAAATAAATATGCCCATCACATGTGAATAGTGTTAAGTATTTGATAACATCCTCCATTTAGTTGACTACTAACTAAGCATTTACTAGATTCCTTCTTTCTATAAAGAGGACAAGAGTTCACCTTGAGAGAATCATATCGAGGGGGAAAGATATACAGAGAAACTTTGCTAGTTCATGAACAGAAGAAAAAAGCATATTGACAAACCCTGTACATCTTTCCTTATAGGTAAACTTTGAATCAAAGATCTTGCAAAATGTACATCCCCTTAACATGTAATTTTAATATATTAGCTATCTGGATAATTAAAAGAATAATTCATATACATTTACATTAGTGAGGAATAAGCATTATTGATAAGGCACATTTTAAATTAGTATTTTATAATTATAGTACAACCTTTTGTTTCCTTTCTTTTGGTTTCCTTTTCTTTGGAGATGATGGACCATCTTTATCTTCAATACCTTTTTTTCTTTCTTTTCTGATTTGTTTTTGTCTCTGTTTTTCAGGACCCTCTTCATCTTCTGAACTGCTCTCTGCTTTCTTGGTCTTAATTTTAGGAACTTTCTTTGGTGGTTGCAAATTAATTCCAGCATCTGCTGTCCAGTCCGAATAATCACTAGAATAATCACTACAAGTGAAATAATTAATCAATACATAGATATGCACTGACATGCAAATTTAATTTCCACCAGAAAAAAATATCTATTTCAATATGTTACTGAAAAACTAGCTTGACATACTCAGATGAAACAAGTAATTTTTGCCTTAGTTCTTCTGGAATTAGAATGCATTTAGATGAAAAGCACAGAATCAATTTTAACTGCAACTTCATACAGAACCATAAGGTATAATTGAAAGCATAAAACCAGATGGGCCAGAACTAAAATTGTCAAAACAAAAATTAACTAATAATAAAATGTTTGTTTGATAGTCTTAACTCCTTAGATGCTCTAATTATTTATTATCACTATACTCCCAAAAAAGGAATTTTGAAACTTTTTTTTTCATTCAATCTTTATTATGGTCATGGACCGGCACAAGAAATGTTTAAATTATGACAAGCTGTTTTTTTTTAAGCAAAGATGAATGTGAAAAAGCAGGCTGTAACATAGCAGAGAAAATGTTTCTTCTTTAAAAAAATGCGTTCAAGCCTGCTTTCTGACATAACAAATGTAAAAAAAAAAATAAAGGAAAAAGAGTCACTATCAAAATTCCACAAACCTTTGTGCAAGGTCCAAAAGTTGCTATTTAATAGGTAGTTGCTAGTGTTTTCGCTAAAATCAGTTACAGATGAAACTATTATAAACAGGCTGCATATTAAAAATGCATCGCTTCAGTGGTTCTTGAAAACGTGTGGTTTCAGTATTTCATTTACTCATGGAAGAATGCTGTACACCATTTTTAGTAATGGGCAGTCTGTTTGTATCTCAGGGTTGTTTTAAAAAAATTTTTAAGGTAGTCTTAACCTGGGAACTGCCTGTATTTTTAATTTGTGATGAATGAAAATGTAATGATATATCAACACTACATCCTAGAGATAGTCAGGAGTGAGTTTAATGATGGCCCTTTCTTGTCTCACACAAAGTCATTCCAAAAGACCCTCCTATCTTCAAGTTAGACAGGAATGAGGCAGCTCCCATTAGAAAGAAGTGGCTGAAAGATCCCTGCACACGTACAGTTTTTTGTTTTTTACTGGATTCTTTCTTCCATAAAGGTTTCTTAAATACCTTGTTTTACATTTTTTACTCAAAGTATATTTTATGAATCAGAACAATTAACATATATCTTATCCATTTAAATCTCACATTTAACTTTAAACAGCATATTTCCTGATATTCAGTCACTTACCTAGAACTACCATCACTATGCCATGCTTTTCTTTCATCTTCTGATGTTCCACCACTGGCAACAACAATTTCTCCTTCCTAAGAACAATATAATACTTAGACTTTTCTTCTGACATGCTAAGATTTCCTTTAAAAATAATGAAGTACTTCTAATTGCTTTAATAAATGAACTAAGTACTTTTGATTATCCCAGTTATTCAGTGACTTATTTTCACTTAATTTTGATGCCACTTTGGGTGGCTCACAAACAAAAAAAAAAAAACAAACAAACAAACCAAAATGCAGTAAAATAGACTATGGTAAGTTTATATATATAAAAAAAGTAACCACTAAACAACTTTCTTGAAAACTAAGATCTAACCAAACACTGGCTCTTTAATTATTACCCACAGACTCACAACAGATGATTAGCTTATATAATTTATTTCTAAATATAATTAATATAGAAAAGCTGAAGTGCTTTATCGGAAAGGCCGTCTTTTTTGGTATAAATCTGGGTATAACATACTGTAAACAGCAAGGGTTTGGTTACAACACAAGATACATAAAATGCCCATTTCAGGGGATACACTTTCTACACAGTTTTTCAACCTGCAGTAGAAGATTCCACAGCACTGGAATTTTTATATTATATGTGATTGCTGGATTTTCTTTTATGACATTTGGTATTTGCTTCTTTAGCTACAATATTTTTAGTTTAAAACACCAGAAGTGTCTGGCCAGTTATATGATCAATAAATAACTCTCTGCTAAAGGAAGTAAGTCAGATTTTCCGTGCATGCTTTTGGAAAACAACGTGTCTCTGAACATTTACTAAAAAGCTGTTCCTGAAAAAGTTAAGTTGCATTTAGCATGTGTAATATATGAATAGATCTAGGGAAAACACCCATTTTTGTCTTTAAGAAAGGAGAGTCAAATAACCTCAGGATTTTGCATGCAAACAATTTAAGGTAGGGACTCCTAAACTTTCTGTTAATACACCTCCCTGTCATGTAATTTTAATGTATATACCTCTCCTAAATGTCCAAATAACAAAAATAGGCAATGAAAACAATACAACAAAGCTTAATTTAAATAAAAACATAAAAAATAAAAATCTTTGTATCTCCCTGGATGCTACACAGCTCCCAAAGAGAGAAACATCTCAGTTTGGGAAACCCCAATCTACTGTATCAGAAGTCAATGAATATTCATGTTCATTTCATGTAAAATTAAACACAATATAACTCTTACCTCTGAAGAACTGCTTCCATTTTCATTGTCTTCATTTGGCCTGACAGTTTCCTCTAAGGCATATCTGGTTCTATAGTTATGTTGGTTGGCCTGTTGTTTTTTTGAATCAACAACATCCAATACATGATCATGTGAATGGTTCTAGAAACACAAAATGACCATTAATCAGGACCATGAAGAACCTCTACGAAACAAAACAGAGGTACAGCTCACCAGTGGAAATAAAAAGGCTTTAGATAAACTAAGCCTGCTCTTCCTTATGCATTCTGACATTAATATTACAATCTGAATGGCTGCTGATTAAAATTCACTAAACAACCCCCAAAAGACCAAAAATGCAAGTATAACATAATAAATATCTGCAAAAATATAGAACTTATGAGATGAATTCCTTGCACAATTTAAAAAAAAACCCATCCTACTAGTGCTATAATTGTAGAACATTTTACACCTTTCTACTGTCTCAAATAGTTTGTCCATTTCTTAAACTTTAACTATAACTAAAAATGAAAATGATATTGCAGGTAATTGAAGGGTTTTGTTCTCCAACTTGACAGCAAAGAAATTTAAATCCTAAAGAGCTATTCAGGACCTTTCAACATTTGTCAGGCTTGTTTATTAAAAGAAAAGAAAATTCCTAGAACCCCTGATCAGACAGAAAAGTCCTAATGCTAGAAAACTATATTCAACTGAAAATTTTCTCCTTTTGCCCTTGTTCTTTCAGGGAAGTTCTTGTGAAATCTCAGCTCTGTGGATCATAATTTGAAAATCTTCAGCTTCCATTAACTAAAGAGATGCAAGTGCATGAAAAAGGTTTTCATATAGGGCAAGAAGCACCTCTTACTATAGGTTGTTCTCGCTAAATAACCATTTCTTCAGTCACCATTATGATGGCACTTAATGAATGGAACCTATGACTGGTCCTCACAATTATGGCTGTCACATGCATTTACGAGTACAGTGTGTGCTTCAACTCCCCCCAACATATCTTCCTGCCATCTCTGCCTTTTGGCTGCGACCTGCACTGTCTTCCTGCCTCCTCCATGGCTAGGTCAGGCAAGCTGCCTTTGGCAGACAAGGCTCTGTCACCCTGCCAGACTTGTCATGTGGTCCCGGGGCCTGTATTCACATGGACGAGGAAGCAGGAGGAAGTAGACAGTGAAGGTCAGTGAGGTGCAGCAGAGGTCAGCAATGGAAGAGTGCAGGGCAGTCAAAAGGCAGGTGGAGGGAAATAAGCCGGTGAGAAGAGTTGAAGCAGAGTAAGGCAGCAGAGCCTCATCTGCTAAGGGCTGCTCACTGGGCTCAGTTGGGAAGGTAGCAAGACTGAACTGGCAATTTGTGCAGAGCAGAAGTATGAGGTCAAAACTAGGCACATCCCAGGCCTGTTTGCTTTCAAGTTCATGATACAGGTAATCCTCAATTTACAATCCTTCATTTAGGGATTGTTCAAAGACACAATGGCACTGAAAAAGTTACTTATGGCTGTTTTTCACACTTAAAATCACTGCAGCATCCTTATGATCACATGACCAAAATTCAGATGCTTAGCAACTGACTCATTTATATGACAGCTGCAATTCCTGGGGTCGTATGATCACCTTTTGCGACCTTCTGACTAGCAAAGTCAATGGGGAAGACAGATTCACTAATTTAACAACTTGCAGTAATTCACTTAACAACTGTGGCAAGAAAGATAGTAAAATGGGGCAAAATTCATTTAAAACCTATCTTGCTTAGCATCAGAAATTTTGGACTCAATTATGGCCGCAAATCAAGGATTACCTGTACTCTATATTATTGTCAAGAGTACACTGCTTACTTTGGGCAAAGATGGTATCTTATTTTCTCTAGGAACATGACTTATAATGTGCTTTCTTCTCTCTTCTGCTCTGTATGCTCTTATTTCTTCTTCTCCCTTTGCTGTTCGCCATTCTTCTTGCCTACTGCAGGAAATTCAAGCATTAACGTTAATTTCAATGTATTAGAATTAGAGGCATTATTCCAATTTTTATATCAGGAGCCATGCATTTGCATCCCAATCTCTTTGAGAGTACACAGCTTCATAATAGTTATACCTACATAAACCAAACAGCAACAAGGGTTGCTTTACAATTCTAAAATATCATATTTTGTATAATTCCCTTTAAATATAAAAACCTGTACCTATTAACCCTAAGTAATGTGGTTGTGTAATTCTACCTATAAAACTAATTAGCACAAAATACATAGTGAAGTCCTAAAAGATTAGTTAAAATCTTCTTCTCAAAGTACCCTTCCTGTTAGCCTAGAGAACTCGCCTATTAGAAATGAAAATGCCAACATGGAAGCATTTATAGTGTAACTTAACAAAACCAATATTAAAATTAATAATAATACAATAATCCCATCATACTAGCAACAGACTGTAGATGTTTAAAAATAAGGGAGAAAGAACTGAATCCTACAGCATCCAACAGAAGTGTCAATAACTCAGCCTCTCTTCTCTTAGAACCACTGACTGAAATTATCCAATAAGTAAGGAGAAGAACCATTATACAACAGTGCCTCTAAATCTTAGCTTTTGCAGGTGATCCAAAAGGAAACCATGAATGATGGTATCAAAGGCCAGATGCAGTAGAACAAGGAGTGTGCATTACATTAATTCAGACTCAACCAACATAGTCAGTAGTTTTCATCTCGGGCCTAGACTAAAACCCCCAAGTGAAAGTGGTCCAGACAATTCACCTCTTTTACTCTTACACCTTCTTAATAACTTTTTCTATATAAGGAAGATTGGATACTGAAAGTTGTCAAATGTGGTTGGATCCAAGGAGGGCCTTTTGAAGAAATAATGTACCACTCTCAAGTCCAATGGAGTCACCTTCTTCAAAGGGGCACTGCCATTCTCGCACCAATCATCAGGAAAAACAGCCCTCTTTATCCGTAAGAAAGAAAAGTCAAGTAATCTCAAAAATATGAAAAATGTAGTGTAAATAGCATGAAATCTACTTGCTCATTTTTTGCTAAAAGAAAAAAAAAGCTTGTGGCCCTACTTCAGAAGCCAGTTGATGTAATAAGAGTAAAAGTATGAATGCACCAGTTCCCTTATGACCTTATCAGAAGCCTAATGTTGGGCTCACACCCATGCTCACTCAAAGCCACTTTTTGCATTTCTCCACCAGCACTTTATTTCTTCTCCTGGAGTTCCTAGGAGCCATCCAGCATCAGCAAACAGTAAGAAATTATTCCGGAACAATCACATCAAGACAATAGGTTACTTCTTGTGGCTAACTTAGCAAATAACAAATTGCCTATTAAATTGCTGGGAAAGTTCCCAAGAGCTTATCAAAATCCATCTAGATCCATCTAGCAAGTGGAACAAACCAACTAAATTAGTCTCTTTCCCTTGCAGAGATCTTCAGTCAATCTCATCAAAAATGACCTGACTATAGGAAACAAATACTTTCTATATCATACCCATATTTTTGCATAATTGCATCGTCAAAAACAAAGTCTAATGTATAACTTTATTTAATGAATGTATAGACTGCTGATACCATACATATAGGTGGCTAACAATTAAAATAGAGGGTTTTTTTTTTAAAAAAACAATAAAAATAACCAGAAACATATATAACTAGTTAAATTTGTTGGGCCTAACTATCACATGAGATAATAATATTATCACCAAGCGAGAAATACCAATAGTGTAGAGGACATGACATGATTTGCATGGATCATATTTCCTATCAGAACTCTAAACCAAGGAAGAGATGAGGTTAAGAAGAATAAAGATAAGTTAAAAGCCCATAGAAAATATTATCAGGAAAAGCGAAGAGAAGTAGTTGCAAGAAAAGATTCAAATACACAAGATCTATTCAGGACAAATAATAAAGAAGGCTAGAAACAAAATGTGAGCCAGGTGATTCTTGCCTTCTTGAGCAAATGAGATTATTAAATTACACAGTGAAATATCCTCACACCAAACTGAAAAGAAAAATGTATTTGCAGCAAATGCTCTTAAATTCATATATTTGTTATCACTTGTTCCATGAAATTAAACATAAAACATACCATGAAGTCTAATTTTGTGCTTATTAAACAGAATGCTTATCAAGACTTAAATTTAAGACCAGAGAGAAAGGAATCAGATGATAGAGTTTCCAGCATTATGGGTGGATTGGGGAAAAAAATCTGCCCGGAAAATTGGAGAGCTGTGCTATGCCAAAATTTAATTTTTTTAATTTTATTAAATTTCTATACCGCCCCTCTCCCAAAGGACTCGGGGTGGTGAACAGCCTATAAAAACAATACAATGATACAAAGGTAAGATCAATTTAAAATTAATTAAATTAATTGGCTGATTAAATATATTAAAACAGTTAAAATTCCTTAAAAACCCCATTTTAAAACAGAAATTAATACAAAATTTAAAATTCATTTAAAACTTTATTTATAACCCTGAGGTATCAGGCTAGGCCGGCTTGTTGAAATAAATGGGTTTTAAGGGCACATCGGAAACCTCGGAGATCCGCAATAATGCGAATCTCCAGGGGGAGTTCATTCCAAAGGGTGGGTGCTGCCACAGAGAAGGCCCAAACCCTCGGGGTAGTCAGGCGACATCATCCTAACGATGGATGAGTAGGACGAAATTTGAACCACTAAAACCTTTTTTAAGGTTTCAGTTTGTCTATTGATTGTGAATGTGAAAATTAAGTGAATTTAGGTAAAAATGCAACCCAAATTATTTTCTCTCTCTTCTTTCTCTCTCATCCACACCAAACATATACCATATATAACTACATACACATACTATAAAATGGATGGCCAAATTAATTTGTAAAAGAATAGCCTTGTTTTATTGTATGTTAGCATATTTATTGGTATTGTTTTTAACTGTCTTGAGGCTTGCATAGCAGGAAACAAGGTAAAAAAAAATCAGTCAGAAATGGAATCATGTGAGGAGCATGTGAATGGGAATACTGAATGATACTTGAAATAATGTCTAGACCACTGATTTTTCACTAATGGTGCATTATTTTGACCCTGCACCAACCTGAAATGGATAACCAAAATACAAAAAGCAGTATATTTGTTGTTTTCATTGAGGTTCATATAAAAGTACAGAGAAAGCTAAATCAGTGGGGAAAATAAACAGCAGGAAAAATAAAAATTAAGGACATGTAGGCAGGCATATGTTACTAATATATGTTAATGCTCTTAAATTTTATGATGTTACTTAACACAATTTCCCTATTAATCTAATTTTCTGGTTCTGCAACTGGAGCACTGCAGCTAAAGAGTTTTCTACTCAATAAACTGTGTCAGAATATGTTGAAAGCAATGAAAAACTCTCAATATTTTGTCCATGCCCACCTCCAAACTCTCTAATTACCATCTATATGGCCACAAGCAAAGCAAAACCTGACCTTTCCTCTGACTTCTATTTCTCTCTACACTTGAAATGGACAGAAGATTTTTTTCTCATGACAATCAGATACTACAGTTTTTCCAAGGACAGCTGCCTTAAAGTTATCGGTCCCTGGACTGCATGGTCTGTCTTATATTGATTTTGACTGCGGCCTATAAAATGGTGTCAGACTACAGAATGAAATACTGATGCCTCATAATGTGGCAAAAATCAGCTTTTTGTGCTTGGCCTCTTTGTGTCAAGATCAAGCCTGGTATACCTTTTTAACAAGAAATCTAAGGAGGAGTACCCACAACATCACTTTGATTCAAAGACTGAGGCTGCTATACTTTATTTCACAGATCATTTTTTCATGGAGGACCACCTGATGCATTTCTAAATCAGAGCAACCACCTTACTTCCAACATTTCTATCTGTCCGATTCGGAGCATGCTCCCAGTCTCATCTACTAGGGATTGTCTCTTTTTCATAATTGCATCTGAACCTCTGGAACACTGTACTATTTGTACAGTACAAAGCAGAAAAGAACATACCAAACCCCCATAATCAACAATAGCCCAGTAGAGAGGGTGGACTGCTTCAAATACCT
>JANHFJ010001539.1:39240-53499 GCA_032468195.1 Cerberus rynchops | reverse complement strand
GTTTATAAGTCTGGAAATGTATTCTGTATCTGAATGTATTCTGTGTTTCTGTGCTTTGTGTGATTGTACTGATGGAGGCTCATCCAATTTCGCTGCACACATGTTGTGCATTGACAATAAAAGATTGAATTGAATTTATTTTTACAACTAGTTCTCAGTACAAAACCCCAAGTGCAAAAAGTTCCCCTAAATGCAAGCTTCAGAAATCAAGAGAAGATTTTAGCTGTATTTTGAATTTGGGTTCTGTAGAAAGTATTTTTTTTCTCTCTCTCATTCCCTTTGGCATTATTCCAGTTATATACATTGAGCAATATTTGGTGTGATATTCTTTTAACAAATGGATTCCCTGAGTGAACAATTATGTAAAAAAACAAATATTAAAAAACATGTGCACATCTGCATGTCTCTTCTCCCAACAGCATTTTAGTTCTAAGGTTAATGTATTTTGAATCCAAGAAAATGCAACACTTCTCTCCAGATAAAAAATGTTCATTATTATTTTAATTGTCACATGGAAATGTAATTATCCAAGTGCATCAGTTATCTAGTGCGGTCAGTTTACATTATAATCAGAAACTTTCTGCTCCAGTAGTGTCATGCCTTTTCTTTAAGGGCTTTTTCCCTCCCAAGGGTTTGGCTGTGTTAAGCTCTCTCACACTTCAAAACTGAAGCAAAAGGGAATACCTAACAGATTTTTTTTATTTTTTTTATTTCTTTGTAATCCAAGTTTCCTTACATTTATCATTGAATTGTATGCCCAAATGACCCAATTTGATCAAACCAAATCTGAATGAATACTAAGAGGAAAATAAGCTTAAGTAAAAGTTCATTCAAGATAGCTACTTTTTTAAAACGTATTAGCTATGTAGCTTCTTTTGAGAATGTTGTAGAATAAATTAAATGCAAAGAATTTGTATGTTTTTTTAAAAATACAAAAAAATCTTGATTATATGACCCATGACAATTGGAATTAGCATATCAGATGAAGAAGACAGCGTAAAAAGACAAGCAGGCCTGGCAGCTGAAAATTTTAATTGCTGTACAGAGGCTAACTTTGCTTATCTCGATCTAATAAAATCAGGTAAGATTTTATTATAACTTTTCTTTACATTTTAAAAATTTAGGGACAGATGTCCAAAACATAAACTAGAGATGTTTTTTGAACAAAATTTCATACTCCCAAAAGTACAGCATTGAGGAAGAGTTATTCCAACTCTTGGGGTAAAAAGTACAAGAACTGGAAAGCGAACAGATTTCAACTACAAGAAAAATGAAAATCAAGATTTGTCTGCTATGAAAACACTGGGAAAGGGGACTATTTTCTTTGGTATTTTTTATATTTTTCCACAAAAAATCAACTTTAGGAAAATAGTACTTTCTATTAAGTGATAAATATATAAAATGTTTATATAGTACATAACCATATAGCACATAACCAAAATGATATAACATGAAGATTTTCATATCAGAATTTTAACAGTAGACATTACAAAAATTCCCATAAATATTGTCAAACTTTTTGGTAAAACCTCTGAATGCAAGGGCAATTGTACTGACTATTCACAAAGGGAAGAAGAACCCAATCTTTTAAGTTTGTTCATAGGCTTCTGTTCCCAAATGCAACAAAGCCTCAAAGTACAAGAGTATGGAAGATGTCTGAAGATGCATTTGTATCTTTAAAACTCTGTACACTTTCTGTTCCACATTGTTTTGTTTTTCCCGAATTCCCCTCCTTGCAGGACTTCTTCCCACTGATTCAATGTTCAAAGCAATCTACCTCTTTAAAGTACTGCCTTTTTCATGTCTGAAAGACACTTGGATAACCAAAACCGAATATGCCAACTGATCCCATAAGAGAAATTTGGTCTAACACCAAAGTTCACAAACTTTGGAATCCACCATGATGCTTAAAATTGCAACTCGTTTCAGAAACCTTAAGCAAACCCAGGAGGTAATCCCAACGAAGTAGCACATTCACTTGTTCCAAAGACAAAAGTAAAGACAAGAAACCTGATAGGACTGTAAGCAGGAGCATGACTGTAGACAGCAGTAGCTGATTCACACTGATGAAAAAAATGCTGGATAGAAATACTTGGACCCAAGAAACATTACTAGCTCACTGATGACTTTGCATGGAATGCATTACTCTGAAAAGGCTCAACTTCCCACAGGCCAAAATACTGACTTTCCAACCAGAGCCAAGTTTTGTGTCTCTCTACTGAATTTCCTGGCATTGTTCCAACACTGAAAGACCTCTAATACAGGATACAGATTTCTAGTTGATGCTGCTAACTAAAATCAGGTATAGAGTGAAAAATAATAGTTGACCATAGACCAAAGTATCACTGGTGCATATCTATACATCTAAGCAGTTATAACCACAACATCCATTTATCCAGCCCTTGTCAAGTACTTGAAGGGAAAAAAACCAGCAAGCTTGCCAGAATAATAAAAATAACAACTATAAGATGGCAAAGATGGAGAGCTACCTCTCTGAGGGCAGAACCATTTGCACTAATGGTAGTTTTTGTACCAAATCTCAATGGAAAAGTAACAACAGAAACAGCTATTTTCTTCTTATAATATAAACTACTAAACAAACTGCTTTCAAAACTTTTAAAATATAGCACATTTATTTGTTTTCTCCCTTTTCTTTATCTTTTTTTCCTTCTACCATGTCATATTTTCTTTAGAACAGGAATATCATAAATTAGACAAATTTTAATAAACCACTTAAGCATTTCTTAAACTTCTTAAACTTCAAGAGTGACTAAAAAGAAAATCTGCGTTAAACTAATACACTCCCAAATATAAAAGCAGCTGGAATTATTAAACTCAGAGACTTATTGCAGAGCATGCACATATACATTTGTTTCTGTATAGACAAAAATAATTGTCATATGGGGAGTCAGTTAATTTTCTAAATGGGATTTCTCACTATTTTGATCTATATCCATACATTCAATAAATATTAATTTTATTTCAGATAAATATTGGTGCTATTATGTATACACACACACACTCACACACACAGAGAGTGATAAAATTAATTAGACAAGCTATACTCACCATATTAGAATTAACTTTGAAGAGAAATGGATGGGGGGGAGAGAAAATAAAATTGGGACATTGCTATATAGTACTGGAATAAGATAATCCATTTAATCTACACTATTTGCTTATTAATAAATTATTATCAGCTTTACAACAGCATTGAAAAAAGTTGTTTATGACCATTTTTACCCTTAAACCATTGCAGCACTCCCATGGTCCCGTGATCAAATTTCAGATGACAATTGGCAATTGACTCATATTTATATGACTTGCAATGTCCCGGGGTCATGTGATCACCTTTTGTGATCTTTTGACAAGCAGATAATATAGAAGCTATGTTCACTTAACCACCTCATTACTAATTAAACAACAGCAATGATTCACTTAATAACTGTGGTAAGAAAGGTCATAAAATGGGGTAAAATTCAATTAGCAACTGTCTAACTTAGCAATAGAAATTTTGGGGCTCAACTGTGGTTGTACATCAAGCTGTACTACCTGTACTGTAATAATAAACAAATCTATGTTTAATTTGTTCAGGTCAAAATACTGAAAACTATTTTCAATATTCAAAATATGTAATTCAACAGTCATTTGTTGACCACTGACATTTTCTATTGAACCATATATACTCTTCTTAGAAGAGCTTTCATTAGACAAATATTTTTGTTTTCTGTACTAATTCTTTCTTCCTGAACATAACCATGTAGCAAGAGAGGCCAAAAGAAAAAAGTCAGTGCCAGGCCAGCAGAAATCTATAAGTTAACTCTATATACTTTTTCACACTGTTGCATCTATATACATCTGGCTAGCAAAGAAGCTAAAGGTTCCCTGGCTCTAGTCTCCATTCCTGGTGTATATTTATACATATACATATACATACACACAAACCCAGACATATATACAGTACATTTGTTATTTACCTACATTAACTCTGTATGTATTTTATATATCTTATTTAATTCCTCTTCACTCAATGCAGTCCACGCATGCTAAAAGGCTGGACACAGCTGTTCTAAAGTGGTTTTTTTAATGGGGGAAGGGGGCTTTTAAAATAATTCAATCATCCATGACCACAGCATAATATGACTGTACAGACAGAACTTGTGTTGTACATGGGAGAAGGAAAAAATACTTGCTGCTCTTTTCAGTCATCCCTGCTCAACTCTCCTAGATGAAGCACAATTGTAACTTCTAGGCCTCAGGAATAGTGATTATGGAGCTTCATTACACCCCACCTCTCCCATTACTCTGCTGGATAATATTTTTCCAAAGTCCAGCTAATGACTAGTCTGTTAGACATTGAGGAAAAGTGGTTGAGCTCCTACCAGACACACAAAAGAGTAAAATTAGAGGATGTCCATCCATGATTTAAAGATAATCAAATATTTCAATGTACATAGTACATCTGAAATTTTAACACACATCTCCAAAAGGGGGGAAAAGGAGGACCTTACTTAAATAAACCACTATTGGTTGAATATCCAAATTTACAAACTACAGTAGCTGGGTTCATACAATCAAATAAATGTCAGAGTTGGTGTCAAATCCCACTCAGTTGTCATGACTAAAATAGCAGGAACTATTGTGCCAATATAGGGTAAAACAGAATTTTAGAAACTGAAAAAGGAATTTCACACTTGCATTCATAGAGAGTTAATTATGATAGACCTGCTTTGAAATGTTTCTGGACTATATAGTTTATGAAATAAACTGTCAACTGACCTACTCTCTATTTTTGGCCAATTCCTTTCCCAACTTTCCCCAATCTCTCATAATTAATATGATTTATGAGTTATTGAATAAGTTATCCCTGAAGTTTTTAGCTATTGGACATTCCATAGTAAAGCAAAATACTATGCCAGAGAAGGCTCACATTATTTTCTCAGGACAGTTTCTGCCATATTGAGGGCACTTCCAAGCATATGAAAGAATTTTTTAAAATTTTCTATGACAATAATACTTTTTTTGATTTTTTTTCTCACTTTTCTACTAAACTTCAGGAAAGTTTAATAATATAATCAGGCAAGGGCCCTTTAAACAATCTAGCCACATCCTCCAGAGGAAGTGGAGGTATAAACTGCAGATTATGGCTCCATATATAATCCAACTGAGATTATTTTTGTGTTGAAACGATGTCTCATTATGTGATAGAATTTCAGGGAACTACACAGTTTTGGCCTTAGTTGTATTTTCAACTATCCTCAGTTTAGCTTGCCATTCCTAAGTTTTTTTTCCTTACCCTGGTCCCCCATAGCATTTCACCTAATTAGGGTATCTGACTAGGACCAGACTTTCCCTACATACATCTGAGTTATCAGATACTATTGGATTTCCTTGCAAAACAGGATTTTGAATCTGTAAATAACTAGCTGATCAGAAGAAATGCTATGGATATGCCATTTGTTCATGTTTTGTTCACAATAAGAACACAATGAAACATTCTTGTGTGAATCTGGTCTAGTATGTTCTTCCTATCGTACAAATTCCAGAGCAAAGGATTTAGTTTTCCTTTCTGGCCAGCTCAACTACCCATTGTCCATCTTGATTCCCAAAATTTGACAACTAATATACAAGGTCTGAGATGCACTCTGTACTTTTTCTTCCTCAGGAAGCATAATCAAGAGGTCCAAATTATAAATATAAGCTGATGGTTTGGGTTTCATTTATCAATTGTTATTATAATAAAGTAGGAATAGTTGTAGACTGTTAATCATTTTCAAGGTTTAATTATTCAAGAAAAATGAAATCCTGATACATGTAAGAAATTGGCTCTAAATAATGTGGATATGTGCAAGAGTGTACTGACTCTATAGTCACCTTTTAACTGATAAACAAAAGTTGCTAGTTATTAGAAAAGTTCTAAGTTAAGAATTGAAGCTAAATATCTGTAAAGTCAAATCTACTCACAGATCTAGAGAGAACAATTACATCTTTCTTACATGCACTCTCAAAATATGATGAAAATGATCTCTTGAAACCTCAGAATTTAAGTGTACAGAGAATTACATTTAAATTAATATTGTAGTTCCACTGGTAGACAAAAAGTATTCTTAGCAATATTCTACAGTAACAGTATTTTATTCATTTAGAATAAGTAAATTACTCTCCATATTACACTTTCTGTTCATTACAATGTAACATATATCTGTAAGGAATTTAACAGCAGTGAACATTATATAAAAGTAACAAATCTCCAATTCACAAACATACAGACCTAATCTGGTGTCTATGGGCAACACTGCAACTTTGTACTTCCCCTTAAGTCCTAATAGAGTTCCTGAACCATTTCTTTTTTCTTGAAATTAAAATAACTAGGCAGTAATTGGAATACATCGAAGTTTACTTCCAACTATGCTACCAGATCCTACATGGAGCCTGGAACTATTTTAGAATATAAAAAGGGTAGGTGAATATGAACACACCTTTTCCTTTAAAATATACATAGAAAACAAGACAAACTGGGAAATACTAGGAAACATCTTGAAAGGTTAAAAATAATGCAGGGGAGGAGACTGTATTTTTGCAGTATATAGTCAGCCTTTGGGAGTATGTTTGGGTTTTGTCTCTCTGGGCCACTGGAGATAAAAGTCATGTTTGGTTTTAGTGGCATATTTTGCCTCACTGTGTTTTTCAGATTATCAACAAGGTACTTTCTGCAAAATGGATTTTCCACTAGGCTTTATTTACTCTGATTTTTAGCTTTCACATCTAAGCTCTCTTCATACTCAGATGCACAGACAAATTAGGCCTAGTTAGTCCATGTTCTTCAATATAATTGTGTTTGGGAAATAGTTTTATTTTCTTTTAACCTTTACTAATTTGTCACCACCATTATGGCAGTCATTTTGTTGGAATACGATTAGTTTTCTCAAAATTATAAATATGACCACCAAGAGGGGGAAAAAAAAGACTTTTAAACATTTAAAATGATCAGCAAAATTGTTTTTCATTCTCAGATTGGAACATATAGCTCCCTGAGGTATGAAATTTTTAATGATCATACTATATTTACCCCACACAAATACCAAATAAAACTGAAGAACTATTTTGGAAATACTTAGCATCTGCAAAACAGTATAACATACACTTTTAAAATTGTGTAAACTCTTCACAGGATTATTGATGCTGCTTGCTAACTCTCTTGTACTTTTTGTCTTTATTAACTTTGATAACAGTATCTAAAAGATTTTACATTAGTTTCATTTTTACCACTTTAAAGTACCCACTCTTAAGAAAGAATCCGTATTTCCTGTCTACTGAAGAAAACTATCAATATTTAATGTAGATGTTGCATTAAAACCATGCAACTGTTTATCTAACACTTCAAGACAAGTACCGTCAGTGCAAGTGGAATTTTTTGAATGTGTAAAAAAAAAGAACGAACTTTTTTGAATTGGTATATTATACAATCCCGTCTGAATTTCAGACTCTACAATGGTGACATACAAAGACCTGCAGAACTATGAAAAGTATGCATGTCACCTAGAACTTCTGGGAAAAGGTGGCATGTACACACATGCACACTGCTGCTTTTTTTAAAAATAACATGTCCTGGTGGGGGTGGTCATACCAAGTTTGAAAGACAGGGAAGAGAAAAATGGGTGTCTAAATCCTCTAAAAAAATTTAGAATACTTTCAGCATTTGATTAATTTTAAGGGACAAAACTACTACATAACATAAAACCACTACACCATGATCTACAAACTATAGTGGCTGAATTCCATAACGTATCAATCCAGATCACTCACATTATTGCTCAGCATGTCATATGAACCAGATCACTAGGCTAAAAAATTTAAGTAAAACAATTCAGATCTGAAATAAGACAGTCATTTATTAACAATTTATACTTCATCTATTTCATTCTGCAGATTTCCATGATTTTGGATCTATAATAATAAAAACAGTTGTCCTCATATTCTAAAACCTCCACTGATTTAACTGGGAATTGATAACTGGTTCTTATCAATGTTTTAAGTAGCATGCTAAGATTTATGTTTTTCTGCAACATGATTCCTTTTTAATATGATCAATAAAATACTTATAGTTGAAAAGAAATTAATAGATGTAACACAGCACTATCCTTTTAACTTTTCTAAAGTTTGTTAGTAAAGCTGAGTATTGCTGCCCCAGAACACATTAATTCATTTGTAACAATTCAGACACCAGTTAAAATGTTAGCTAAACTGAAATCATCTGTTTAAAAAGAAATATATCTTTCATTTAATTTTCGTTAGAACTATGCTATTTATAGAAGAAAAGATAATTCTGCTGTTCAATTGAAATAAGCTTTTAACATGAACTGCACAATTTAGCACTAAGTTAAATCAATAACCTTTATATAATAGAGATTAATGTCTCAAGAATGCATAAAAATATTCAATAAGATTAAGCTACCTTTAGTAGCATTTATTTATAAGATGCATTTTTTAAAAATAATAAAATAAAATCTTGTATGTACAACTTCTGATCCATAAACCTAAATATATTACTTTAGCTACAGACTTTGTTCTAACAATTCTTAATAAGCTAAGATTTAAATAAGTCTTAAAAATATGCTCTGCAATCAGCGTGGTTAAGTCAATTAGACCGAGGTGATACAATTAAATAAATAAAATAAAAATGTATATTTTACAAAATAAGTACCCTTATGATCACTGATTTCTGAAATTGAAGCAGGTAACCAGCAACAAAATGTTGCTTTAAAAATGTAAGCAGCTGTACATAAATTTTATCTTGCATTTATCTTCTTGCATTTCTTATAGTTATGTACTCTATTCAAGTAGTATTATCACTAGGCAATATATTTCAAAAGCTACCTCTTCTAAATGTGTGAAATTGTACAACCCTTAAAAATAGAATATATGAAAAGTCAATGTAGTTTAACTTCATACTTAAGTTTGAGATATAATATACCATTTTTACCTTATTTTTAGCAAGCAGTTCATGTTCCACAAATATTTTCTACCAACAATGCCCAAACTTAGCTCATAAGAAACTACTTTGTCACAAACAATAAATTAAAAGCTTTTGAGAATACCCATTTGAAAAAAGGCACTTTAAACTATCTACCTAATCTTCTGCTTTGCCATATATCCTACAATCAGCCTTTACTACCACAAAATTCATGTGACTTGTTCTGCATCTATAGTCCAAAATTATTAAATTATCTAATGGTATTGGCTTCAGAAACATATCTGTCTTCAAAGGTGTCAGATCATTGTATCTCTATGCAAGCTTATATTCTGGGGCAACTTTCTTCTACCTGTCAGACAAGGGCATTTATAATGAATCAGAGGGGGGATGGAGGAGGCTGAATCTAGCAAGGCTAGTGGCTTTTAACAGTTTGTCCCATGAGAAAAACTTGTCTTCCACAATTCGCTGTCCAACAAAAAAAAAAAAACCCCAAAAAACCCAAAAGGTGGCATGGGTATACCAATATGAAAAAGAATCAAGCAAAGTTTGTCTCTTTCTTGATTCTTGAAAGAAGTCTAGATCCAACCCATAACTTGTCTACATATGATGAAATAAAATTTATTTGGCTAAAAAGGTGACATGTGACTAATTATAATTCAAGGAAAAAAAGTCCTAAGAAATCCATAATCAGATTTCCCTGCCTGCTCTACAAGTGAGTGAGATATTTTGCTTTTACCCTTTTGATTTTCCCCTTCATTTAAAAATCAAACTCCTGACATTTCTGCTGCACAGGGGGTAAAGAGAAATACATTCTGTATGCTAGTAAAAGCTTCCTTGAACTATCAAAATAATCCCCCTCAAAACTATCCCAAACAACAGTCTATCACAAATCCTTAAATTTTCTAGCTTGGTTCCAGAGATATTCCTTCCTGAATGCAAAACAAACAAAAAACTGTCTCTAGTCAAAATGGACAGATAGAACCACAAACTGATCAATTGTATGTATTGCAAGCTAAGTGTGCCTTAAAACAACACAACAGTTGACATGTCTGTTTTTGTCAAACAGATACCAGTTTAAGAACAACACTCCCCCCCCACACCAAATCAGACAGAAAGAGTTAGCTGTGTGATCCTAACTTAACACTACCCACCAGGGTTAGACCAGCAGCTTTTCTTCCAGCCTGTTTTGCTTTGTTTTTCAGCAAAATCAGAAATGGAAAAGGGAGAGATTTCGTCTATAAAGACTGTTTATAATTCCTCAATAAATTGCACAGCCCTATTGTGTTATGGTGAAATAGGACTGCATACAAGAGAGCGCTCCTACAGGCTCAGTTTGCCTCACAAGCTCTCTCATTCGCTCCTCCCCTCCCGCCTCCTGCTCTCCCTGCACAACATCCATGACGTACCTTTATTTCTAGCATAGTGACTCTACGGCTCTCGCTCTCTCGCATTAGGATTATTATTATTTACCCTAACTGCAGGACCCCAGACAGATGACTCCCGAGACAAACACCTGCCCAACTTAAAACAAAAACAAGCTCGCCTGTTCCAGGGCAGAAAGCAGGAATTTAAAAATTGCCCTTATTTTTTTTTTTTTTGGTAAGTTGTTAAAAAAAAATTGCGGGAAATTCAATTTTTAAAGGGCTGCTCGCAAACTTTCCCCAGCACATCACACCGCACCACGCCGCCTGGCCGCTTTCTCTTACTAGGCTCTCATAGCTCCTGGGATGCTCCTTTCCAGTCCAGTCCGTACGCTTGGGCAGCAGCTGGGGAGGGAAAAAGAGATCGCCGGTCACTAAAAGAGACCCCTTTCCTTTCTCCCCACCCCCAGAAGAGCCCCCGGAGTGCCCGCCCGCCCCCCGGCGAGGGGAGGGGGGAGGAGGCGAGGCCGCCGCAGCCGCTGGCACTCCGGCAGGCGGGCGAGTAAGGGAAGAAACGCGGGGAAGGCGCTGCACCACTTACCTCTTTCTCGGCGACTTCTCGGATCAGGACCTGGAGGGGCAACAAAATGAGGGAGGCGGGTCAGGGGCAGCGCGGAGGAAGTAGCCACATTCCCAGGCCCGGCCCCGGCGGCGATCCTTACCTGCGCGGCTTGCTGGCAGGGTCCGTCCTCGAGAAAGCGAGCGATGAGGAAATAGAGCTCTGCAGAGGGGAGGGGGAGAAAAGCGGGGTGGGGGGGAACACACACCGTGAAAATACGGGCGAGGCGAGGCGGCCTGTAAGGCGGCAGTCCCGGCCCGGCACCCACTTACCCGCTCGCAGCTCCGCCGAGTGCCTGCTGCTGCCGCCGCCGCCCCTGCTTGAGCCGCCGTCCCCGGACATGGCGAGCGGAGGAGCCCGGCTCTTTCAGGCCGAGCTCCTCGGCGATGGGGCCCTGCAGCTGAAAAGCACGCTCCCCCAGTGGCTGTCACGGTTTCTTCAGCAGAAACGAGAGTCGGAGCTCCACCATTCGAGCCCCGGGCAGGAGGAGGAGGAAACAACAACTCGCAGCAAAACCCGCCGCCGCCGCTGCTTGCTTGCTGCTGCTGCTGCTGCTGCCGCTGCTCCTGACCGTTTGCCTCAGCGCAAGCGAGCGTGATCCCTCCGCCGCGACAAAGAGTCCCGGCCCCCCTCCCTCAGGGCGCGCACACCCCCTTGCCCGCGCGCCCCTGGCCGCGTCGCCTTCGACCTCCCAACGGCCTTCAAAAGAGCTCGGGTGCCGGTCCTCGACGTGCCTGGGGCACGCGGAAAGGACACTCGCGCGCCGGCTCCACGGCGGAGGGAAGAAGAAGAAGAAGATGTCGGGATCAGCAGAGGCGGGGTGGAAGAGTGGGCGGGTAAAGCTCGCGCTTTCTCTGTTGAAGAGCTGGGAGGCCTCGGCGGAGGGATACCTCGCGCGAGAGGGGGGAGGGGAAGAGGCCCGTTGGCGGCGGTGGCGCTGGAAGTTGCTTAGTTTCAATGTAGCCGAAATAGGAACCAAATGAGGCAAAAATGCCCCCAGGGACCGTAGGCCTCACTGGGTGAGGCGGGCATGAGGAGCTCCACTTAGCCCTCGTTATCAGGGCCTTTTGGAAAGAGGGAGGGAGGAAGGTTGAGCAGAGTCCTGCCAGGCTCTCTTGCTTTCATGGCCCTCCTTGCCGCCTTTATATGGTACAGCTTTCCATCTGCTTGTAAGTTACCGTGTCATGTATAAATATATACATATATATGTATACAGTTATATGTATATATTCCTGTGTGAGTGTTCCTCAGTATGAGTGGGAGAATCGGGGTGAGTGGCAAATAAAATGTCTAGTTTTGCTAAGCGTTTTCTGTAAATTGTCCTTTGTTGTTTTTTCTCTCTCTCTCGTTGAGATGATGAATTATATCCTCTTATCAATTGTGCTTAATTTTAGCCTCAGTTATTCTTCCTGGTCGATGCCAGTTTAGTAATGAGAGATGGTGGGCTCTCCCCCCTCCCCCATTTTGTACGAACAATACAGTTTTATGAAAATGAATACATTGAGAAGGATGGAATGGGATGGAAGTATGGTTGGATGTGAGGTGAGGTAATTTACAGCTGGATCAATAACAAACAGAAGCTTTAGGCAAGCTTTATAGTCACATTTCCTTTTTGTCTTTCATGCTGCATATAGGCAATGAATAGACTTAATCTGCCAAAAATGTCCCATTTTTGTTTCATTGTGTAGAACAGGATTGTTTATGTTCTGCCAAAAGCATTCAGGTACCTATTGGTTGTGTGAAAAATCTATGACTGGAGATTGAAAATAAGATATTTTTGGGGGGTACTCTGCCTCCAATAAGAATGATATGTAGCCATTGGAATAATTGGGTTGCATTAGTTATAGGTCAATTACATTTAAATTTTGGTAAGTGAATATTTAACAGTAAAACTAAGCGAAAATTGTCTTTTTTCCTTACTAGAAAACTGTTTAACTCATGCAAAGCTGTATAGCATTTAATTAATAATCAGTTATAGTATTGCAGTCTGTTTATGATGATTTAAAATGAAGTTGTAGATCAAGTTACTCACAACTGGGCCCACAAAAGGAAACAGTTACTACATAAATGCTTGTTTTAGCATAAAACAAGTTGCTTTAAGAGGAATTATAGCAATAATGTTTCAACTTCATTTTACCCTACAAAATATGTACAGGAAAATTATTGTATCTAACTAGTCCAACACAATTTAAATTACATCTGGGGAAAAAGAAACATTGCATTTTATGGTACTTTTTATTAATATGATAATAGAAAACTTAAGTTACATGTATTTCGAATGTTACTTTTATAACATTTTAACTAGTTTTGGTAGTATAATAAACCTATTATATCAATCACTTTTATACTACTGTTTTATGGGTTCCATTTGATTCTAGGTTCTAATATTGCCTATTATATGCAATTGAATACAAATGTTACTTCCATTGCTCTTTTCCATAAAGATTTGCTTTTAATAAAGTATCCTATGTAACTATTTATGATACAGAATATAAAAAGCAATTCTCAGAAATTGTGGATAGATTTAAAAAATGGTCATACCTGCTTTTTTAATTGCTTATGGATGCAAAATAAGCTTGTATTAACAAATTATATTTATGTCACACTGGGGCTATATGTCATTGTTTAATATGGAAAGATTTAATTTTTTTACTTTAATATTTTAGTATTGCATGTTGCATAATAGTTCTATTTGAATTCATATTGCATAATCTGAATTTATATACAAAAATAATTCTGTATCAAAAATACTAATCATATAAGTGAAGAGTTACAGACAAGAGTTGTGAACTTTTATTCTTCATTATTCTTGTATGCAAGCTATTATTTCTTCCATAGAAGGTTAAGTATTCTTTTGGTTTTGTAACAAATTGAGATAACTGGTGATATTATTTAGTTGTGAAATTATAACCATATTCTATTAATTCAGTTTTCAGTTTAATTTAGTAGTATAAAGTACTTAATCTCAGTAAGATTTTCCAGGTTTCCTTACAAAGTATTGCTTTTGAATTTTTATTTCTATCATTCTTGTTTTAGTTGTACTGGTTCATTGTGATGAGATGATTCTTTGTGAGCCAATTCTGTTATAAATGAGGCTTGCTTATATGAAGAACATTGTCTCTTTTAAATTAAAATGGCTGCTCAAAATACAGTGTGTTATAATTGTTTTTATAATTTTCTACAAAATATTATTGTATTTATGGGAATCTATTGTTGACATGATTTTGTTTTAAGTTTGCTAAATATGAGCATCTCATTTAGTTAAATTTTAATTTGTTTTTAAACTGTTATTTATTCTGTGTTTC
>JANHFJ010001539.1:15120-27581 GCA_032468195.1 Cerberus rynchops | reverse complement strand
AATCCCCGGTCAATTGGAGTCTATGCTTCCCACAATGAGAAGGACCGTATCAGGTAAGACCAACTTCCTTTTTCCTATTTTCTTAGTTTGTGACTTTTCCTGATCCTTTCTTGATCTCTGTCTTATAAAAAGAATACGGTATGTATTTTCTCCCTTTGATTCTCATCGGTGAGGCCCACCTACATTGATTAATTGCTATTTGGATCTTTGTTTCTTAGAACTGGGTTTTCTAATAACTATTGTACAAAGTAATTATGCAACCACTTATATTCTCACATAATTTTACTTTTTGTAATTATTTCAAACTGTAGAAATGTCAAGTCCTATGAGAAAAAATACTCTTCACTACCAACCAAATATTCTATCTAGTCACCTATACATTGTGCTCTTAATGGTTTGAGAAAGGATACTGCCAACAATTTGATGTACATTTCAATGGTGCAAAGAATCAAAAATTGAAGAAGAGCAGCAAATGTAAAAGTGATAGTTCATTCCAGGGATGTCAAACTCGCATCATCATGGCATCACCACCTGATATATCGAGACTTTTTCCCCCTTTACTAAACCAGGTGTGGGCATGACCAGTACGTGAAGCATCCGGCCCATGGGCCGCAAGTTTGACACCCGTTCTATTCCATTCACCATCTCCGACTTCTAAGTACCAAAAGTTACCTTTGCTGAATTTGTGTTCCATTGCTGGCTTTGGGCTTCTTATAAAATCTAGAATCTTGATTTTAGCCTCTGCATGCAAGTGAGGTAACTTCTTAGATGTTTGCCCTATAGCAGTGGTGGCGAATCTATGGCATGCATGTTAGAGATGGCACTCAGAGCCCTCTCTGTCGGCACACACACCATCACCCCAGCTCAGCTGCACACACACCATCACTCCAGCTCAGCTCCACATTTCTCCATGGTGTTCCTCACCATCGTTTGTAGGGAAACAGAAATTTCCCTGCAAATGAAGAAACAGAAGCTCATGAAAGAAAAAGAACACACCTCTTGCAGAGCTGCCAGTATTTTGATGCCCTGCCTCTTGCTGGTCAGCTGGTGTTTGGGTCTCTGGCGCACATGTGACCAAGTTTGGGCACTCGGTCTCTAAAAGGTTCACCATCACTCCCTATAGCCTATGTCTGCATCCATATTGATGGAAAATAATATTTGGAAGGGGCAATCCTTGCCATTACGTATGTTCCTCATCTCTGAGTAAAAAATCTCCAAATAGATGCTCATTTGTGTTTTCTTAGCAAAGGATAGATAGTTCCATCATAGTATTACTGTATGTGTTCTAAGTAAACTGAGACATTTAACCAATGTATGCCTTATCTTCTGTCATCTGCTATTTCTTTCTATGTACTATGTAGGTTGTTCATTTAATTGCTATGGAAAAGTAATCTGCACTAAATAGGATTCAAATATATTTTTAAAAAGGGCTTTTGAAGAACATTTAACATTTCATATATGGAATGCTATTTTTGATCAATAAATAATCCAGCTTTACATATTTTTATCTACAGTTGTGCCTGCATTATATAAAATGAATAACCCAATGTAATATTTTTTTTCAGATCCATCCAGCAAACTTAAATTTCATTTTGTATCATTTCAAATTTGTGTAAATTACACTTTATCAAACAATGGAAAATTAGTAAAAATGTTTTAAAATATATTAAAGAAATCATAGACATGTGATACGTAAAGTCTCTAGTACTATGACAGCAGCATTTGATTTAATTTCTAATTTTCCCATGAACAAATTTTTTTAGTTTTCTTTTTTCAATTCTAGGACAATGTAAGTACTATTCATTCTTTTTCTTCTATTAGTAAAAAAGCTTTAAAGATTGGGCAATAATCTCTTGTGTCTTAATTACCTACTGTAACTGCAAGATGGAGAATAAGAGCATCCTACATCAAAGAGATGCTGCAAAGAAATTCATTAGTGTTTGTATATTATAAACCTATTATTAGGTTGTATTGTGATAAAAGCTAAAGAAAAAAATCAGTAGGGCTTTACTTTAGAAAATAATCACAAATTGTGTTATTATGTCTTACTCCATGAAAAGATTGAGTTCCATATTATTCAAAACCCATTCAATGCTTTGAATCTTTGCAAAATGATAAGGACTAGGGAAAAATCATTTTCATACAAACACATCTTCAAGCTTTTGATGTATAATATTGTATTTATCAGGCATATCAACACATGAAATGCTTTTATTACATTATATCGTATTTTTTCTCCAGCAACATAAACAGAGGAGAGAAACTGAATCTTCTTTTAAAACAAAGTAAGATTTGTAAAAGTAGCTAAATTATTGTTAGTATCATTTTTGCTAAATACTAAATAAAGACATTTAGCTTGGATGATAATTACTTTATTGGTTGAAACATGCAAACATCATGGCCACAAGCGCAGCAATATAAATGTTATGAAGAAATTTTTTTTCCAAACCCTCCAAAAAAAGTACTCAAATTTCAGTCCAAAAGAAGAGAAATAACTAGATGGTTACAAGAAGCTAAAGCAGTGTTGAGTTAGAAAAACTTTCCCTATTATAACATCATTAACAATTATAGACTCCTTCAAAGATATTTTTACATCATTGCTTCAGACGACCACCCCAGTGTTTTAAATTTCCATTTTGATATAAAAAATTAAGTAAATGCAAAAAAGCAACAGAAAATACTAAAGGTTAAGATGGGAGGAACTGCAGTTTTTAGTCATATAATTGTGTATGGACTGGGAGAGAGTTAAGAGAAGGAGATACAAAAATGAAACAACTGTTCTTTCAGCCAAGCATAAACTAATTTCCACTTGCAATAATGTAACATAAAAACAGTGCTGAAAAAAATAATGTATTACACAATCCATGGGCAATTTACATATTTCTGTACAAAGGGTAAGGCCTTCAAGATATGTTGACCATCCAGGTGTGTAAGATAGCTCATCAGAGCTTCTTAAAGATTCTAGTTTTGCATCCAGGCTTTGGGTATTCTGGTATATTTGGCAAATAGCTCTGCAAAGGGGGTGGCTGCCTCTTACTGCTCTGCTAGTTTGCTTAAAATACATGAATTGTAAATATTATTCTTATCTCCTGTTCTGAATCATAAAGTCAATCAATTTTTAGTATTATGTTGTAAACCCTGCTGTTTTCTATGAGCTGTAATCTTGATTTTGAAATAACTGCTGTAACAAAAATTCTAAACAAGTATGCTTAATATTTTTCTGATAAGCATTACAAGGCATACCTCTGATGTAGAAAGATACTGATGAACCATATTTGTTAGCACTGAGACTTTGTTATCTTTTAAAAAGGAAAATGATCCATATGGGCAGGAAGTAGCCAAATGTATGTTTCATTAAAAACACTTAATCCTTAATTACAAAAGCACCACAGCTTATTGCTCTAGGGGAAAAATGACAAAAAATCTCTAACACCCATAGTAAAAACATCACTATATGCACCAAGACTTACACCTCTGAAAAGCAAATATATGGAATGCTTGTTCAATTTTATAAATACTTTTGTTTTCCAAAAGTTGTGTTAATGATGCTTTATTTCCTTAACTTGACAACGTCGGGAATTTCTAGTACCGATACAGAAGGAAGAAGTGTTCATATATAGTTTATCAACTTATTGTAAGTCCTAAAAAATTAGCATTTACAAAATCCTTGATAAAAATATCTTTTAAAAGTTGTCAAGAGGTACATAAAAACATCCTCAAATGTTCATGTCAGTTCATATGCACCTGCCATCTACTGATTCAGTTCTGTGCCTGTAAAAGGGAAAAGGAAAAACGTTATGCCAGCCTGCCTTTTATAAAAAAGACTAATCCTATTTCATCTAAACAACTTTTCAGCACTCGCCATGTTTCCTTTTGCTACAAAGGTTTAAAGCAGACGAAACAGGTTATTTAACAACTATTGTATTATAGACAGGACAACTATAAATGTTCTTAAATGTACAGGTTCCTGGTTTGTAAAAGCCATAGAAACCTTACCTGCTAGCTTCCATTGTTCACAATGAAAAGCACCACACTACTACCTGCTCCTATTCACTGCATATGCAGAATGCTCTACTGTACCCTTAACTTTCACTGTTTCAATCTGCCCTTTTACTGACATGTGCTGGGTGGGACCTCTGGATGTTGAAACACTAACAGTTGAGCGAGAGATGAGAATCTGTAATAACATTACGGGGGCAACAAAAAAAAGTATTATGAATATGCTTTCAACAGCTCATAAACTGAATTGTAAAACACTGACTGAATCAGCAGGATATATAAAGTACCTCTTCAGCTTTACTTTCACCATTTTCAGATGGTGTAGTACCTTCCTTTGCAGCTTCCTGTTTTTCATCCTTCTTCCCTTTAGAACCTTTATTAGCCTTTGTTCCAGGTTCCTTCTGATAACAGATCAAATGTACAGAATTATTTATTACATACTGGAGAAAGCACCTAGGTAAAAGTCTCCACAAATAATACAGGATACTTGCTTTTAACACTATTTCTTTGAGAAGATATTAGTATATGTTTCTGAAGTTATGCAGAGCCATAATGAAAGTTATACAGATGAGAACATTTTGATGAACCCACCCTACTCTGATGCACACCTTCAAGGTATCTTTTGCTGTCATGTCACATTTGAAATTTGACTCTTACGTTATTTATAATATTATTATAGCTGTCAGTGTAAACTTTAGTTGAATCAAGACTACGAAGGCTACAAGAAGAAACCAGCATAGCAAATGGCAAATAGCAACTCTTGTTACTATCTAATAATTAATTGAGAATTTCTCATCACATGAGAAATGCAGACATGATTGACAGGTGACATAGTGAGGCTCATTTATTTATTTGTTTAATTTCTATTGTGGCCTATTTGCACATGGTGACTCAAGGCGGCTTACAGAATATAAGATAATACGAATATTATCTTCATAGAGGAGACACCTGGCAGAGGCAAGTAAATGGAATCAAAACTAAACTAAATACTAAATGACATTTTACAGGAACAATAAATGACTAGCTTCTGAGCAGCAGTAATTGTGACCTCCCACATTTTTAGCAGGAGAATGAGATTGGTTGTATTTCCAAAAAGCTGAGTGTGGTAGCAGTATAATGATCCTGATGTTACAGAGTAGCATTAGGACAACTGGAGTTAGGTCTGACATGATACCTTATAACTGCAATAAACAGCGGTATCTCACAAAAATGCAGTTTATATTCTACTCTGTAGTTTGAAAAGCATTGATAGGGAATGGAATGGTAGGAGTGTATGAAGAAATGAAACCTTGTCAAAATTTTCTCACATCTAGGATGTTCTGGACTGAAGCTCTGCCCATATATATATACAAAATTTGTGACAAAGAACTGTGTTACTTTTACAATTAAAAATAAGTTTTTAAAAAGCACCAACTGTTTCTTAGGTGGTTAAATTTTGGCATAGCAAATTATGTGATTTGACTGCTATAAATTTTCCTAGCATTAAATCTGAAACATATAAAAGTGTATTATACTTTGCCCCTTCTTTTGGCCCACTTTCAAGAAGAAAGGGAAAAGAGATATTTAAGGAGTATCAGGTATGTTTGCTGCCTTGAGTTATTTATTAAAAGTAGTAAAAGTAGTGCAAACATGTTCTTGGGAACATGTTTCTCTCTTGCGTACAAGAAAGGAAATGTGATAACTCATGCTTTTTTCTCCCATCTCCAAAAGAAATGTAAATATGTTATTACTGTCAGTTAATCTAAGTATCTAA
This sequence comes from Cerberus rynchops, assembly GCA_032468195.1. Classification (NCBI taxonomy): domain Eukaryota; kingdom Metazoa; phylum Chordata; class Lepidosauria; order Squamata; family Homalopsidae; genus Cerberus; species Cerberus rynchops. Next base: position 21,829 of record JANHFJ010001539.1, on the reverse strand, counting down.
AATATTATCCAATATGGAGTTATTTTATACCACTTCATATAATAAATTGGAAAGTGTTCATAGGTAGAGAAAGTAATTGAAATAACATGGAAAATGCTTTTGGATGAAATTTCAAGAAATAATCCAGAGCAACATTCCCAGCCTGTAGGTTATTTATATCTCAGATTAAACAAACTAATACAGGATTGCATCTGGATCCTGCCTCAAATAGAGCCTTCAAATCCAAGGAAAAATTTTGCTGCAGAATATGAGTGCTTTTGTCAATTCCACTGCACTCCTTTAGATCCTACTTCCTGGAGACCTCTTAAAAAACAGAGATAAATTTTGACCTACAAGATGGAAAACTGGTGAAAATCACATTAGAGTATCCTTTCCATTCAGAATTCTGAATCCAACTGTTTGTAAATAGGGACTAAAAGAAAATGGGATTTATTGCCAGATCGGAGGGCAGAAGGTTCTCCCTATAGAATGTTGGAATGGTGTCATTTTAGATGTTACATATTTTACTGAGTTAAAAACAGGGAGACTTATTTGTTTGTGAACATGCATAGGAATCCATTGTGAGTACTCTTACACCAAGAAGGCCATTCTAACCAATTGGTTAATTATATTTAACAAGTTAATTACTAATATTTCCCACTGGAGGACCTCATTAATCTGTACTAGATTGGTGGATTATAAATCTCCTCCCTTCACCATTATTGGAGCTTTCTCTTAAAATTGCTTCCTTTTGCATAGTATTTGGATTGAAAGGACTGCTATGGGTTCTTCTTTCCTGTGCCAATATGGAGATATTGCTCCAGCTAAACACACACACACACACACACACACACACACGTAGAGAGAAAGAGCTTTGATGTAGCATTTGGGAGGAAGGTGCAGAAGGTAGAGTAAGTGAGATGTGGGACTGAATTTAAAAAGCTGTAAGAACAAATTAGATATTGCAATAAATTATAGAGGATAGACCTTGTAACTGTTTTATAAAATATGTGTTTCATTAATTGTAAGATGTTTATCATCACATTATCTCAAACCAATTACCTTGTCATGGTTGTACCCAAAACAAATGGTATTGTCAACTGTGATATTTATTGTTTATATCCTGCCTTTGCTCCATGAGCAAAGAACTAAGTACACTTTTCCTCCTATTTCATCTCAAAAAGAACTTCTGATGATAACTAGCTCAGCAACACCCAGTGGGCTTCCTCAGCATACTTCATATTAATACACATTAATTATCAATGTAATAAATACATCTTTCCTAGTTGGTCAACGCCTCATGAGACTGACAACCAGCTGGGCCCAACCTATGGTGAACGCTTCTTTGCAAAAAGGAAGGTTTCCCCCTGCCCTAAAGGAAGTAATGGTCTTTTCTCTGCCCAAGCAGTCATCCCTGGATCCAGCAGTACTGGATGGTTTCTGTTCAGTTTCCACTTTTCCCTTTGGGGAAAGTTATTGAGAAGGTGGTAGGCCTATAGCTCTGTAGCCTATAAGAATGAGATGTGTTTGGGTTCTCATAATAAAAAAAAATGTAATTTGTACATTGACATCAGCCATAAAGAATTATAACATCTTTACTCTGTAAAGAAAAAAATACAGCTAATCCACTTTCCATTTACTTGTCCGATATATGTTCTACAGCTTTCTCAATTATGCTTTTATAAAATAGAATACATTGATTTATTGTTCCACTTTCCACAATAATTAGTCTTTTCTCCTTTGAGTATAGATACAGGTGGTCCACATTTAACTACTTCAGTGACTATTCAAACTGATGATCATAGTGGTACTATGACTTGTCCTTGTACTTAAAACAGTTGCAGTGTGACAATGAATGCAAGCTGGGGTGCTTGGCAATCAGAACACAGTTACAATGTCAGAACATCCCATGGTCATATAATCACTATTTGCGATCTTCTTCGCTGGCTTCCTAAAGCAAAGTCAGTGGGGAAACCAGAAGAGGCTGCAAATGGTGACTACTTAATATTGTGTTTGGGGTTTCTTAATAAAGGCAACTGGAAGTGCCAGAATTTCCATCACTAAGCATTGTTATCATCTGACATCATACTTTATGACTGTATTGCTTTGTGACCAAAATTCACTACCAATTACTCTTGTTAAGGGAGGATCACCTGCATGCGGATAATGATGCCTTACATGGCAATAATTTCTGGCATAAAAACCTACAATTCACTATTATTATTTCTAGTGTTAACAACAATTGTGCTTTAAATGTTGGTGGAGAAAAATATGAAACAATGATCAGATGACTGGAGAAATCTAATTTCCAGCCTGTGTGAATGCAATGTTCACTGAGTGAATTTAGGCCAGTCTCTTTTCTCTCCTCAAATTATCTCAGAGAATCCTTACTGTGAAAATGAAATGAGGAGTGTCCCTTACACACACACTTTGAGCTCCTTACAGAAAGACTAGACCAGAGCAGACCAAAAAGGATGATTAAGAAAATATGAAAACATTCACTGCACATGGTAAAAATCATGAGTGTTTTACCTTAGCGCTTTTCTTCGGCTTAGACTCAGGTTTTGGTGGAGCAGGTTTCTAGAAAATATATTCACAGAATGCAACCATTAGCACAGGTAGTAACAAACTTTAAGGTACTCCTCCTTTCCTTCTTATTGTAATAAGGAAAGAACTGATATCCATAAACACAGTTCGCCTTAGTAAAAATTAGTTCCTATACCACCTTCAGAAACATTTGATGTTTCTTTTCCTATCAATTATAAATATATTGTAAGAAACTCTTCCTGGTAATCCTGAACTAGATATATCAGATATATTTTTCTTTCTTGTTTAAAAATACTATTTCCTGTAAAAACAAATGAAGTCATCATTGCTGTGAATTGATCGGTTATGAATGAGCCTGGACTTAATAAATCAAATTTAATGTGACCCAAATTTAATGAGACCAGCAATGTCTTCCATATATCCTGAAATTTGTCTCCAGTCAGATGACCTGTGGGAATGTTAATGTCCCAGTGTTATGCCTACGGCCACATTATGTCCACAATAACTCCTCATGGTACCCACAAGAGTCCTTCTTGAAGGAGATGGGTGACCTAGAAACATGAATATATATGTCTTTCTGAGAATAAGGATTTTAACTTTTTTCTTCTTTTCAACTTCTTTGAAAATTGAGCGAGCCAGTGCATTTTCTTTCTTTGGGACTATTTTCCCCACCATTTCCAAAGTCCAGACTGGCTCAAGCACCCAGAAAAGCTTTGCCTCATGATCTGGGTTTGGTGGGGGGTGGGAGTGCTTGGGTGTGAAGGCTGGTAGATAGTAGTACTATAATTGCAAGTAATTACTTTTATTTTTATTAAAAGGGGTGGGAGAGAAAAGTAAAACTTGGCTTGAGTGATGCTGCCATTTAAGGCCAAAAGGCAAAGTAAAGGAGGAGAAGGAGAAGAAGGTTTTTCATAAAATGCTGTGGCTAGCCAGACTTCTGAGGCAGCTAGATTGTGTTTTCTTATCCTGCAGCCATTGGACTGAGCTGGCCATCTACACAAACAACCAAGTGTTTCCCCAGAGCCAAAAGGGTAAGGGACCTCTGTTCTAGCCTTTGGGGAGCGATACATTCCATCAAAACAAAGGAAGAAAACTAATGTGGAGCTTAGGAAGAAAGAGGCAACGATTTTAGTAAGAAATGCAACTTTTTGCAAGTCTCAAGAAACAATATTATTGATTACTTTCGTTTACTTTATTGTCACTGTACCTCGTACAACTAAATTAAATGCCACATTCAGTGTACATTATAACTATAAAAATGAAACACAAAAACACATCCTTCACATTCTGTACAATTGAATTGAAAACCCCTGATATTACATTAACATTGCACTATATAGTACAATTCAATATAGTTACTGCTCTGGAATAGAAGCTGTTTTTCAACCTATTTGTCCTTGTTTTTATTATCCTGAACTATCTGCCAGATGGTAGTAGTTCAAAAATAGGGTGCCCAGGATGAGATGGTTCTTTAGGGATGTTTTGAACTTTCTTAATGCAGTGGGCACTATAAAGCTCTTCCAAAGAGGGGAGAGAGCATCCAGTGATAATCTGGGAAATGATGCTAACTCTCTGGAGCACTGTCCAATTGGCTACTGTGCAATTGGCAAACCATACACAGGTGCAGTAAGTTAAAATACTCTCTATGGTGCAGCAACCCAGGGCATTTATTCAGTCCAGGGAAGCTCACTGCCAGGTGAAGTTCTGGGTGATGGTCATATCCCATTTTAATTCCAAAGAATACTGACAGGTGCCGAGGGGGAGGCCAGAAATTAAGATGGCACTGAGAAAAGATGTTTATCTTTGCAATGTGCCACTTTCTCATTTAATTATTTGGACTTTTTAAACCATCTGAACAACATGTGTAAGTAAGGTGGTTCAAAGTTTGGCAGATACTCAGGGTAAATATGCGCATAAGTACACAAAATAAGCAGCCTGTTATCCACAGGCACCGTATTTCTAACTCCTGATACAAAGTGAACAAACTAATTTGAGCATTTATTTTTATGACAAAATGACTATGTGAGCAAGAAGGATCACTAGATGCCATGTTATCCTTGTTATAGAGATTCTTAGCACCGTAACACCTCCAATGTAGAGCCGTCTATTAGTTAAAAGAAACAATTCTGCTCGGAATGAAATCAGTATGAAATCAGGCAAGTGTGAAAAGCTGCAAAGTAACTATTTTGTTACATGTTTTTATGACATAATTATATTGATCTGAAAGACATTCATCCAGAACCGCAACCTATTATAACCCACAAAATAAGAAAGCCAGTATAATCTTTTCAATCACTTGATATTCATGGTCTTATTCAAAGGTCTCTGAATATGTCATGTGTGTAATACCAATGCAAAATTTGGCACCGTCGTCACTCCTAGCAATATGTTTCAATAAGGTAATTTTCTTGCTGCCTAGGAAGATCAGCGGGGTGCAATCCTGAACAAAAACAGAGTATGACATCTTATTCAAGCATACATCTGGAAGACAAAACTATACTTTATTAAAGGAAAATGGGATTTCAGGATTGTTTTGACAAGCGGTAAAAATGTTCACCTCACTTTACATACAGTATGGAGTTTAGATTTAAAGCCATAGTAAGTAAAGCTCAGAAGATTAATGGGATGCTGCTTTTTTCCCAATTATGCAAATACACCAAAAGGGAGCCAAAAGGTTTTCTATGACATTTACTGAAATATAAAAACAAACACTTTACATAGGCACACATTTAAAAAAAAATAGAAATTGTCCTATCTTTTTGAACACTCAGATCCATGCTTTCCATTTGCTTATAAATGAGACTCTTCTGACACTATTAGACTTAAATAGCTGTTTGTTAGTATCTCACTCAATTATATTCCCTTTCATATACTGGATAACACATGGACATCCTGCATTATGTTAGTCTGAATCATAATTAGAGACTGAATTTAAATTAGCTGATTTGTTGATATGAAAAGAGTTATGCTTGGGGAATTTTGTTTGCAACTCCTGAGGAAAACAACCCATTTTGGATGAGCAGTTGGGGAAAACTTCAAAAGAAATTATGAAAATGATGGCTCACTGCACAATCATTTCTGGGTTTTTACAGTTCTTATACGAAACTCCTCTTCCTCCCAATGTTGTCAACAAGAGAAAAGTAAAGTAAATAAAGTTGCCTTCAGAGGCATCATCATATACCCAGCTTTGGCTATGTGTGACTGTTTCTTGGCAGACTAAAACATATTGTTTAAAATGGCAATAAAATGGAAGTTGATTAGCCCTGTGAAAGCTGGAATGTCCTCTTGGTAGACAAGATACTACCAACTTGTGGGAGTCACTGTATAATGCTTACACAGAGTATTATAGCATGTGGCATAAAGTCTCAGAGCCCTCAGTCTAAAGTTATGTATAATTGACTTGATTTCAAAAGCCCATTGTGAGCACTCAGCACATGTACCTCTAGAAAATTTATCAATCTTTTCCTTACCAGCCACTCCAAGAGTATCAAAATTATAATGTAGAGAAAAAATAGAACAAAATCTCGAAAGGAAGAAAAAGTAGCTTAAGCAAGAGGGGACTTTTTCTCCATTCTCATTCCCCTGTTTTTGCTATGTAACACCAAGCACGTTACTCACAAGAAATGTGTTCATCAATTGAAAAGGATAGTAATTTTCCAAGAGGTCACCATGCCAACATATTGTAACTTTCAGTGTGGCAAAAGGGGTAAGAATATGTTTACAAAAATACATGTCTGCCTAGTAAAGTGCATTTAGTTAATTTAAAGTTATTTGAGTAAAATCTAATTAAGTGTCATTTTTGTTTTACTTTGCCTCTTTTATGTGCTTGGCTTGACCTACTATTTTGTGTGTGGTCTTAAGTGGATAACTGCAGACCCAGATATACTGGATTGCTATCCTTTAATTTTCATCCTTTATGCTCTAAGGAAGATTGTTGGGATAGTGATATAATGGCTGTTAAAAGGACTCTGAAAGAAGTAGATAATCCGAATCATTTTAAAACACAGTTCATGAGATGAAAATAGCATTGGTCATTCTCACTGATGACTTACAATAAAGATTTGATGGAGATAATGTTGGCTTATTTCTCTGATGGAATATTTGGAGGTCATCAGATGCTCAGTAGTGTCTACCATGGTATTGTTGTAGACCATTTCTAAGGTTCTGACTTGGGGCACAATTT
>JANHFJ010001539.1:1200-11473 GCA_032468195.1 Cerberus rynchops | reverse complement strand
ATTTCCAAACCAGGTTGTTATGTTGCCCATCAGGATGCTCTCTACAGTGCAGGAATAGAAGTTCCTAAGCACCTTCAATGGAAGTTTGAAGTCTCTCAATCGTCTGAGGTGAAAGAGACGTTGTCGAGTCTTTTTAACCGTAAAATTGATATGGAATGTCCATGATAGGTTCTTTAAGATGTGCACACCAAGATATTTGAAGCAGTCCATGTCTTGCTGTATTGCTTGTGTATAGAGCTGTTCGTTCTAGAATAGGATGTGATTTTAGTACAATTATCCTAAGTACATCATACATTTTCCCTAAGCATAATTACTAATTTTTATTTCTATCATTTTCATTCATTAACTGTAAAACAGATCACTGCCTTGGAAAAGATTGCCTCTAATCTGCAGGAGAGACTATCCAGGGCCTACAGTGGAGAGGATTTTTATTCTTTCAAACCTCTTCCATATGTAGTGTTGCTATGAAGGAGGCCTTACTTTTAATTCATATTAGAATAGCCCATTTTAAACTAGTTTCCCATTTTGGAAACTAGTTTAAAATTGAAATGACAATGTAAACAAATGTTTTACAAAAGAAGATAATCAGTTAAACGTCCAATATGTTGCCATTTTGGCAACTATTCCAGTATGTCTCAAACATTGTATTTGTTAATCTTCCCTTTTGGGGTCTATGCAGCCGCCAGATGTGACAGCTGTTGTACCAGTGGACTGATGCTGTATCAATTCCCCAGTTCTTAAAGTCACACAAATGTAAGATTGCTTTGGAAAATAAATGTGCATTTAAAATTAGCAGCATGCAGGGAAAAATTGTGTGCGAGTTTCTCCACTGTAATGAAAATAACTATCATAGTTATGTTGGAGCTATCTCTCTCTCTCTCTCTCTCTCTCTCTCTGTGTGTGTGTGTGTGTGTGTGTGTGTGTGTGTGTGTGTGTGTGTGTGTAGGTAGGTAGGTATGTTTACAGTGAGGATCCTTTATCAGAAAAAGGATTATTATTTAACTGTAGCAAATTAATTCACCTTTTAAAAAATTTTGCTGGTTGTGGCTAACTCATGGACATTCCAAAAATAAAATAAAACCATACATGCTTCTGGACATATTGAAAATATATGCACACGAACAATCCAGCTTAATCCAGTTAGTATCACAATTTTTTACATTTCTAGTTTCCTACAAGTAACATGTTTTTTAAAAAGTCCCTAGAGAATACTGGCTTGATTAAGAAGAGAGGCAATTCATGGTTAATTATTCAGGAAAGTTTCTTTGGTAAATTAAAATGTGCTTTCAAATTTTCAATGTTTTAAAAAAATAAAAAGCGTGCATTTATTTCAGCTGATCTGGAAACATTTTCTTAGTATGTCCTGGTCAAACATGCCCATTATCACTAAAGGCAACATCAATCAAATGTTCTTTAATGGAACATTAACTCAAAAATAAATCTGTCATAAAACCTACTTCTATGGAACTAAGGGAAAGTACAACCTAGAAATGAGCCCCAGTGAAACAAACAGGAACTGTACTGATTTGTTCTCAGAATGTAAGGATATAAAAAAAATACCTAAGCAAATATTAATTAGGGCTTGATGTTCACTCACTTGAATGGATTTCCTATGAACTAGAAGTATTCTTCATGGTGAAGAAATTATGTATGTTCTGATGAAGTTCCTTTTTATTAGCCCTACAAGGTATATGAGACTTAGAAAACAGTGCTATATATGTCAGGACTATTTTTATTTTAATAGCTTCAATAACGGAAGTCTTGCAAGTCTGAATGTATTTCTACAGTATTATCTTCAGATGAACCTGGAAGGACTTTGCGTGAAATATTTTCTCAAATTATTTTGAAGGCCTGGCTCAAGCTCTGTTTAACAACTGCCTTAGTAGTAGTTCTTCCTCCTATTCTTCAGGGCCATTCTCTATTCCCTCTGCATATCTTATCAATAAGATCTTTCAAAAAATGAATCTTCATAGCTGCCAAAGCATAACATACAATATGGGTATTTTAGGAGAAAAAGGGAACATGGCACAGATGATCAAAATATGCCGTTGTGTTACATACCATGCTGATAGCACATACAAGCCTTTTGTGTTTTCCAGAGAAAAGCTACTTAGATGAGTATATAAAGTGATATTCCAACTGATATTATTGCAGACGATTCTGTTTTAGAAAGTTCTAGGTCAGTATCACCTCTTAACAGGGATGTACCCAACATCCCTACTTGTCTTTTATTTATTTATTTGGTTATTTATACCCCACCTTTATTATTTCTACAAATAACTCAAGGTGGTAAATATATCCAACACACCTTCCTCCTAGGGGCAAGGCTAATCTTAGCTTATTATGTTGGCCCTGCTGCAAAGTAAATACAATTGTACTGTAATAGAAATACTTATTTCAAGACTATCTTCTAATATTACTGCTGCTATTTTTACTAAATGGAGCTTCTGTCTTATTTCCCTTAAAATCAATTTCATTTATAATTGGAAACCATGCAAACAAATGTAGTAGATGTATTCTTGGTGGGGAAGGGGAGGGATTCTTTTTTAAAAAGTGTGACAAGCAGAAAAAAAAAACTACTTCAAGCTATTTCCAAAAGATTCCAATATGAGGGACAATTGTAAGCCTGCAAAGCAGATTCCCCATTTAAGCTGCTTCAGTTCACCAATGGAGCGAACTAACTTTGTACCAGATGGGAATGAGTTCTCTTGCAGAGCAGACATGTCCTTGGAGATAAGAGCATTCTATCTCTCACAGGCTTATTTGCACATTCCTTGTCCTTTTAAAATAAGGAAGTTATAATTTCAAAAGGGAGTTTCTAAATAGCAGCTTACACTAAGACTTTGGAACTTGTATATTCAATGCAAATATTAAAACAACTTGTGAACATTCAAATGATTTTTAAGTACCTATATGACATTTGATCCTGTCTACACTGACAGTTGTACTTGTATGTAAAGAATCTCTATAGGAGAATATAAAAAGGGGGGGTTTGTTCTCGTATCTCATGGTACACATGGGCATAAGGCACCAGTCATGGTATATGAGGCCACGATTGTCCACTACATTCAGTTCCCATGGACTTAAAAAAGAAATATATACTCCATTTTTTATACAAGTAAATATTATTTGATATCCCACCAAACCATTTTAAAGTGGGATAATGATGCCAATCTGCTTTAGAGTTGGTAAGAATGACTAAATCAATGTATTAGAAGTCCTTTGAACTCTGTGCATTCTGTTGGTCCCTGTACATCTAGCAAGTTGGAGAAAACTGCTCTAAAGTTATATAATAGCACAAATATCTATAATTTTGGGATTTCGGAGCATAATACAAGTTAATTTTCATATGATCATTCTGGTTCATTATAAAGGAGCAAATATACCGAGACGTAGCTGCTTGCTTGCTTGCTTTCCCTTGGCTTTTCCTGTTGGGAGATGTTATCTGTGAGTTCAGTTTTGTCAGAAGGACAAGTCAGGAGCACCACAACCTTGCCCGATACCATTACTTTCAAACTGGGCCCATAAGTCTGTATTAAAGACCCATAACTTTGCTTCAAAATCTAAACAGAGAATACAGTGTAGTTTGCACTTTTAGTAATCACTACAGCAATTCTCACTTGAAACAAAGTTTGGCATTCTTAAAATCTTAACTCACTCTCTCTCACACACATTATCTCTCTCTCTCTCTCTCTCTCTCTCTCTTAAATCAAGCTCTCTCTCTTAAATCAAGCTTCTGATTCTTATGTGAGCAATCTTATTGAATTTCAGTCACTGTGTCAACATGACTTGTGGAGATTTGTACAGCCAAAGGTGTCTGCCCCAGCATGTGGAAATTATTGAAGAAGTTCTTCCTGCCTGAGAAAGAAATTATCTCTCAATGTGCCCATTAATATAGTAGAAGAACTTTCAAAGGCCATCTGGGAACAACTGTTGTAGTACTGTAACTGTAACATTATGCTTATCTATGGGCATCTATTCCTAACCAGAATGATGCTGAAATGACAAAACATGAACTTACAATGCCACATCTAAGGGGCATGTTTTGTCATTTGCTCATTCCTTTGCACCAGGCTAAAAACCAGCAGACTGTCAATCAGGCTTAGCCAACAAGCTGGTTGGCCAATTCCTGTTGCAACCAATGGATCAACATTTGTGGATCCTAAAAGAAGCAGACCCTGCCCTTGCAGAATCCTGCAGGACTTCCTGATCCACACAGACAGGCAGGTACTAGCCAATCAACCAGACATTGTGATACAAGGACATTGTTTATCAAAATGTTACCTTTCAAGGAAGAGGATTTGCTTAAATATACAAAATATATGAAGTGTTAACCGGCTGTCATGAAAGCACCAGTACACTTTATTAGATAGACTGACTATGGCCAGAGAGAATGTAATTGTTTTTCTCTTTATTATCTTGCCATCAATAAAAGAAAGAATTGGAAACAATCAGACTTGCCTCTTGTTTTGTTATTTTTGCTGCATCCTTGGCTTCAGCACCCTCTGGGGACTAGAAAGAAAATTATACGATTAAGTATACTGCATTCTCCTTAGTTAAAACAGACAAGCAGAAACATAGAACCAAATGCAAATCTTATAGGTTATACTATTTCAATAAAACAGACAATGAGATTCAATTCCATCCTCATTTCTAATGAGTTAGAGATCACCTGAGTATTAGATTATATAAACTGAAATGTTTTGAAGATATAAACATTCACCAGGAATGAGCAACTTTCTGTTTTAAAAAAACATTTCTTTTAAAAAGAGACTAACTGGTAGTTTCAAGTAGAACCATTCAGTTACATATGTGTCATATTCAGGTTTAGTTTTCAGGTCAAATGAAAATGAAAAGAAAATATATAATCCAGTTTTGATGAAGATACAAAAACATAGAAGTGCAACTGTTTTCCTCCCATCCAGTCCTCAATAATGGAGACAGGCAACATACCTTATTAGTAATACTACAAATTAAAATCTTTGGTAAGAAAAGAAAATTTAAATTTTTCTTAAAAGAAAATTAAGTTTAATTTAGTAGTGTGTATTTAAATAAACTAAGTGTATTTAACTCTAGATTCTTACTGGTAGAATAATGTTGCTTGGCTTGGATATTTTATAAGAAGCTTTTGATGTTTAGGTGAAAACTCAAACTTCCAAAACTCTTATAAATGAACAAACAAACAAACAAACATAATATTGCATTAAAACCATTTGAAATGTGAAACTAGTAAGGCCTATGGATGTGTGCCCCATATAGATGGTACAGTAACTTTGTAACTTTGGATTTGTAACCTTTTCAGGTCTGTAAAGCAAACAAGACTGTAAAATGATGAAGTTTCACTTAGCAACCACTAAATTGCCAATCCTAATTGAGATTGCTAAATGAGGACTATCTGTATTGTACCTGAATAAAAGGGGCAGCCTACAATCACCTGGTCATTTTGAAGCACTGATCATTGCTGTAGATACTTCTTGGGGCAGAAAAACATAGTTACAGGGCTTCCCAAACAATGCCTTTATCATCCAAATATGTAATAATGTACGCAGAATTTTTCATGGAATAGAATTAAACAACAAAATGAAAAAAGATAATTGAATTCTCCAGTTCATGTCTTAGTTGGCTTTTCCAGATTTCTTATAGTTGCTACAGACATATTAAAACAGCTTTCATCACAAAATACCACGTAATACATTGGAACTACAACTCCCAGAATTCAACAACTAGAGGATGTCTATAATTGCAGTACTATAATATACCACATCTCATGGATTGTTGTGACCAGGACAGAGACTACTATACAAGCTGTATTCCAGTAGTCTCCAACATGCCTGAAAATAAATAATGGCAGGTATTACTCCAGTAGTTCACAAAGCAACTAAATTTGTTATAAATGGAAGGCAAAGTAAGCAAGGTATTTGCCTGTCGTCCTATGATCCATGGGGTTGCAGAGAGTCTGACACGACTTAGCAACTGAACAACAAACTAGTATCCAATTTCCATTTTAAACAAAAAAATTCAATCCCACATTGACTGCTTGGAATCCCAAATCAATCAATGGTCTGCAGAGTGAATGTTCCCCAAAATTTAAAGCAACCCACATTTTCTCTCCACAACAACCTATAAAAGATTTCTCATCCCTAATTTGTTACAAGTTGCTAATGAGTCTTCTGATGGAAAATGGGTTTCAACTGGAAATGCTTTGATGACAATCCAATCTGATGCTGCACTAGCTCAGTTGGATCAAATGTGATGAATTCACCAAAGGTAATCCTTGACTTACCAATTGACTTACCATTAGCAATTTGTTGTTCTAATGGACCCCCTAAGTTCCATAGGCCTGACAGACATGCACACACACACATCCATGGTCCCATGACATTTGGGGCATTAAGAAATTCTACCTTTACAACTGTTTGCAGCATCCTCTGGTCACTTGATCACAATTTACAAAAGGTCATATAATCGGGTTGGTCTCATGAGCACTATCTTACACTCAACACTGTTCTCAGTGCTTTACACTTTTATTCAAAGTAAAATGTGCTAAAGAACAAGGTTCTAGCTTTATATCTCATTGGATGAATCATTTAACTACAGGCAAGAATGTACTCTTCAAGAAATAAAATAAATAAATAAAAGATCAGCTGAGCGCATCATCCGCACCAAACTCCCTGATCTGCACTCCATTTACAACAAACATTGCCGGACCAAAGCTAAGAAGATAGCGAAGGACCCCAGCCACCCCAACAATAGACTGTTTACCACGATGCAGTCGGGAAAGTGTTTTCGCTCTCTGAAGGCAAACACAGAAAGAATGAGAAAAAGCTTCTTTCCACAAGCAATACGGACACTAAACCAGGAACCACAAGAACACTCAGGACTATAACAGGAACCACGATTCTATCTCACTCCCACCTTCCCAACTATCCCTAACTTATTCCTACCCTATCCTCCCATTTTACCTTAACTTAGTCGTGGTCGTGGGCAGTCGCGTAAGTATTTCACTGCATATCGTACCATGTATGACTGTGTATGTAACCAATAAATTTGAATTTGAATAAAGTAACCTGTCCAACCTTAGTAAACTAATTCTTCAGTCATTGAATTGCACTACTTCTGATTCGTAACACAAGCAATTTTGATTATTGTCAATATATTCATCAAGAAAGGTCTACTTAACTCTGGTTGGGTTCTAACTCTGGTTTCTAAGCCAGTGTTCAGTTTATTTCATATATTCCTTGTAAAAGCTTGTTTTAGCATGTTACTCTACTGCAGGGCTGTTAAACTCAAGGCCCAGGGGCCGGATCCCTCCCACAGGGTGCTTAGATCTGGCCTGCGAGGCTGCCCTGGAAACAGTGAAGAACTGGCCCATGGTGCCTCTTCCAGCAAAAATGGAGTTTTTTTGGGTGGTCCCCGAGCTCTGTTTCATTGGCAGAGGGTTGCAGGAGATCGTCACAGGTGAAAATGGAGCTCGGGAGCCCATATTCACAGGCAGAGCACTTGGGCTGCCACTGGCGACCCCAACATAAATGACACTGAGGTGGACATGCCCACCCTGGACATGCCCACCCCAAGATCAAACACAACCCTGATGTGGCCCTCAATGAAATTAAGTTTGACACCCCTACTCTACTACTTTCAAGAAACTACACACAATATTTGCACAGATTATTTGCATATTAAATTTTCCAGCAATTGGAAATGTTATTAAATTTATGGACGTGAGTTTTTGTGGCTTCACACAAAAATACAGTAATACAATAGGGAGGCCCATATGGTATGGCAGCACTTAACCAATCTTGGCAGTTCTCAAATACTAAATAGAGTCAGCACAGCTTAATAGTTGTATGGAACATTGCCTAAGTCAGAGGTGGGGAACTATTGCCACCATGGCTGACTCAAGAATTCTGGGAGGTGAAGTCCACAAGTCATAAAAGGGCCATCGTTCCCCACTCCTGGCCTAGGTGTTCCAAGCCTATTGAATGGATATCAGTCAATAATCAATCGCAGGTGATGGCAATAATATACCACTTCTGCCATGCTGCTAAGAAAACAGTACAGATGCAGTCATTAACAGGAACAGATCTAGAATCCAGAGTATCTTTGCCTTTTACATGAAAAATAATTAATTTAGAACTTTTTTAGCAAATAAATCTTTAAAATACACCAAGCATTTGTGTAATGCTAATTTAAACTTGCACCTGCTTCTGTTAGCTTTCCTGTTCTGAATAATTCTCTCCAATTTCAAGATACATTTACAAAGTATCACAAGACAGCAGTTCCACAATCACTCTCGGTGGAAGGAAGACACCAAAAAAAGTGTTTAGCAAACAAGAGGTTGTTGACGGGATCTAGGAATTCTTCTGACAGAGGAATTTTTAGGGCTTTAATAGGTCAGCTGTTCTGACCTGGCATCCTTATGCTACTTACATTCCTATTCCTAAGTGTCTTTCCTTTTATTTTGTCTAGCTGATTACAGAGTTATTTCCCCTTTATAATAACAAGGAACAGTCTTATTTCTCCTACATATCCAATATATGCAAGACTTTCTCAGGTGTAGACATTTCCCTACAATAATATAAATGTAAAGTGTTCTTTTAACACAAGAATTCTACATACAAATATTCCCTCTGTCAATAGTGTTAATGCTTCGATTCATTTTATTCTAATTTAATTTTAAGAAAAGCAAACAAAAAGCTATATAGCCATGGTGGCAAACCTTTTACGTCATCAGGTGCTGTCCTTAGTGCTGGAAAGGCACGTCAAACCATTCCGTGAGCCAAGCGCACCACCGCTGGCTCTGCAGCCCATTCTCGCGCTCCTCGGTGCAGTCCCCGCGGCCAGTTCTTGCACTCTGCTACATGCTAGCCAATTGGCTTTTCCCGTGCCAAAACCAAAACCCGGAATCGCAGCATCCCAGCATGGTGTGCATGTATGTGCGATATGCATGCACATATCAGAAACAGGACATTCAGCTCTTGGAGCACATGTGCATACTGGGACGCTGCACTTCTGGGTTTCGGCACTCCCGCGTGGCAAAAACCAGCTGGCTAACGCACGACGGAGCACAAGAATGGGATGTGGGGGCTGTGCGTTCTGGAGCACGAGAACGGGCTGCAGAGCCAGCGGGACTGCGCGGGGCACACGGGATGGTTTTCCGTGCCAGAAAGCTCACAGGATGGTTTGGTGTGCTGTTTCCGGCATGTGTTCCATAGATTTGCCACCACTGCTATATAGGCTAGGTCCATGATGGTGAACCTATGGCATGGGTGCCACAGGTGGCAGGCAGAGCCATCTTGCTGGGCACACCTGTTGGCCAACTTAACTCCAGCTGAGCATGCACATGCAATTGCACATGCACACATGCGCGACTGCAGAGACCCAGCTGGTCTTCAGGTTCTACTGTGCATGTGCGCGATTGCAGCAGGAAATCCAGCTGGTCTTTGGAGCTCTCTTGTGCATGCACATGGAATTGCTCGTGTGTGCATGAGTGCCTGCACACAGCACGCATGCTTTGCATGTGCAAAAGCTACATGCATGCGCAGAT
Source organism: Cerberus rynchops (assembly GCA_032468195.1). Lineage (NCBI taxonomy): Eukaryota > Metazoa > Chordata > Lepidosauria > Squamata > Homalopsidae > Cerberus > Cerberus rynchops. The sequence continues at coordinate 1,926 of JANHFJ010001539.1, read as the reverse complement.
GGTGTGGTTGTACATGCAGCGCACATGGAGGAAGTTGCATGCAAGTGTGGATGGCACACGCAAAGCACGTACTTTTCAGCACTCAGTAAATAAAATGTTCGCCACCACTGGGCTAGGTGATTCATTATTTCATCACACATAAATCTCACAAAATAAAATGAACAAAAACAAAAAACGGATTCTGGGCAACAACACATCAAATGCTCAAGGGAAGGGGAAGGAATGTAATTCTTGTCAACAGAGTCTCTTTTTTTAACAGTTATGGGAACAGGACACAGGTGCAGAAAAAGAAATATAGGCCTGTAAAATTTGAGACAGCATAAATTTGGTGCATAGGAAAAACATGGCAAACAATCATAAAGTACCACATTAGCATATGCCAAGAGAGTTTAGATCTTGTCTACAATTATTTATTGATTTATTCGTTCATTCTTTTCTAAAGTATTGCACAAAAGTTTGTCAGTAAAGGAAATCTGGAGAAGATTTAATTGGATCCTTTTAAACATTTATATCCCACTTTTTGGCATAAGCGATCAATACTAAAAGATCAACAGGATAATGAACAAAGAACATGTCTAAAAAATTCAAAGTCTTCAGATTACCACTAAACACTACTAACATGCTAAAGTGATATGGAGGTAGTATCTAACAGGGCTGTGGAGTCGGAGTCGGAGTCGAGGAGTCAGAGTCGGAGGAAATTTTGGGTACCGGGAGTCGGAGTCGGAA
>JANHFJ010001534.1:119737-130065 GCA_032468195.1 Cerberus rynchops | reverse complement strand
ACGGTGGCACCCTGAGGAGGCCCACCCTGTGGGAGCGCACCGGTCGGTTGGAGGCTGATAATGGCAACAGGCGGTCCTGTAAGTACCCGGGTACATGTTCTACCAATGCAGCATTTTAAATCCTGTCTGACAGGAATAAATTAACACTGATTACCAACAAAGAATGTTTGCAAATATTTTCAGTTGGGCCTGATTTGTTTGAAATAATTGTCCATAAATTCTTTTAATCTCATGGGGGAAATGTTATATCTAGTTACTAGAACATTTTGATCCAAAAGATAAGTCTATACAGAAAAAGGTCTGCAAAGTTTGGGTCCTCACAAAAACTGAAAAGCAGGCCTAGAAGAGTGATTTTTATGGACTAACTATATTTACCCTAGAATAACTATGAATCTTGAAAGCAAGCTTCAGTCAAGAACAAATTAAATTGTGCAGTTCATGAATAAAAATATTGGTCTGCAGAGAAACATCCTAAATGTTTGGATGGGCAGAAGTTTGGATTAAAAGATGTACTGTTTATTGAGTGCTTTGTTGACAGGCAACTAAATGAAAGACGTTGCTGTAAGCTAAAATAATAGCAACTACAACTCCTAAATAATGGATAGCTTACCACCTTTCTACATGTGAATAGTTTCATTGCTTTCCTTCATCAAGGCACAGAGTCAGATAAAGTAGCCTTCCCTATTTGGTTTCCTCCATATATGCTGGACCAAGTTCACAGTTACCTTCTCATGTCTTAAATGTTACTGATTTTAACAATGGATGTTTTAGTATCATTTTATGATATTATGGGTATATGAATGGGTATTTCAAGGTTTTGTTAACTGCCTCACATATTCAACTGATCAGAAAGATGAAATAGAATTCATATTACCCAATCCAGTTGGCACCATGGAGATAGCTGACATAGTATTTCTGTCTCTTCACTGATACTCCCACGGCTATTCCCGTAGTTCCAGTGACTAGAAAAAAGCCCACATTCATATGCAGAAAAAGATATAAAATCTTTCGTCTTTCGATCAGTGTGGTAGCTGTTTTCATTTTAAAAAGTATGAACTGTCAATAAAGTTGAGCGATTCACAGTGTTGCTGAATGTTACATAGATCAGACTTTAAAAAAATGTAATATTTTGTAAATTGTAAAATTTAATAACAAAAACAATATATTTTGATTGGCACTTTACCAGTATCAGGTGCAAAAAATCAGGAGCCAGGATAGTTTTCAAAAACATTATGAGTTTATTTCATGCTACTCTATACAAGAATCTGATCTATTAATGGTCCGCACAAATTGGCTCCAGATAATACTTCAAGCGGAGCTGGAATTAGGTCTCTTTCGGGGGCATAGGGTCTCCAGACTGAGGATGTGTTACACACACACACACACACACACACACACACACACACACACACACACACACGGGCTCAGCCTGTTTATCTCCTACGTCCTACAACCAGTTTAGTATTAACATTTTCTAGTCTCAGTAGAGATCATATTATACTTTTCATATATCTTATAAGTTGACAGAAGACTTAGTATCATTTATAAAACAAATATAATTCCTCCAGATTCTGAAGAATTGTGTTTACTATATCTCATATGAACTTTATCTTACAGCTAAGCTTAGTGTTGCTGACCAGGTCTGACTTGAAGAAGAAAGCTCTTAGAAATATATAGCCACAAAAGAGTAATTCCCCTCCCCCCTTTAAAAAGAAAACACTTGAATTATCATTAGTAATTTTAAAAGTATTAGAACAGAATCCTTGGTAAAAGCTAGTTTTCATATGGGCCAGCCCAAATATTTGATCAATTAAGACAGAACTAATAAATGTGAACATTTTAGGTTTATGCTTGGGCATCCAGGACAATCATAGTTTAATTTCTGCATTTGCTTCAAATCTTTTACCAGAGTCTTTTATACTTTCTTGTTGCCCTGGATAAAATCTAGAAGTGATATGATTATTAAAATAAAGCTTTCTGACATAATATAATTACCTGATTTGATCCAGTTTATTTTTCAGAAATTCTGCCCGATTCCATCATCACTTACTACTAATAAAACCGACTTCTATCAAAGCCATTTGCAGTTTTTATTATAACCTTTATTTTATTAAAGTGCTTAATTTTTCCCTCTAGGTGTTTTCTGCTCATATTTTCTCATAATTTAAGAATTACTGTGTGCTCAAACTGTCCCCAGATACGAATTATTATTCTTGGCACTTTGTTTCAAACATACTTTTATTTATTCATTCAATTCATGCAATGGATATTGGCTGCCCAACTCGCAAATCGTGATTCTGGGTGGCTAACATAAAATGAAAAGAAATAAACAGCAAACAACAAATGGTAAAACAGCAGAGAATGTAATGCATCTGAAACCCCACATAGTTATTTTCTTAAAATAACAGGCTCAACCAACAATCCAACTAGGTTTTCAAGGCCTTATCAAATTGGCCTTGAATCTCAGGAGTTTGCTGTTCCAGAGGTCAGGCCCTGTGACAAACAAGGAGCCACAAGAAAGTCATAGAGGATATCTGAAGTACGTCCTTTCTGGTTGGGTCTCAGATCAGAAGCAATAGTACCCCCAGAAGCCTACTATCAACCAGTGCAGCTTGCAAAATACCATAATGGGCCTATCCTATCCTATAAGCCCTTTATTTTTCTGGGCTTCCTCAAGCAATTTTCTCTTGGGTATTGGCCAGGGTGAAGCCTGCCTGCTTCGGTTAGATAAGTGGCATTTTGTACCCGCTAGCTGCTCATTGGGTTTTGCCAGTTTGATGGCAATTTGGCATCTAAAAATATCTTTTGTTGTATTTATACAGCTATGTTGTTGTTGATTTTCTTCCAACACTCTTCAGAAGCATCTTTCTCTATAATGTTGGCGTTTAGAGAACGATGATACAATTGTGTTTTTTCTGACTAAGAAATGAAGTTGCCCAGAAGATGGAATAGAGATTTTCCATCCACTTGTAGAGTTTAAAAAGAAAATACTTAAGATGTTCGAAAAGATGAATTAATTTCACTCTAGTTTCTACTGAGGGGAAAAATGATTGCGGGTTTTTTTGCTTTTGGAATTAAAAGAACTGTAAGTAAACAAGTGAACTACTTGTACAGTTTTGTAAAGTTTAGGGCAGAAGTATGAAGTAGTGTAACCTCTAATTTTTCTTTTACTAATATTTTTTTTCTACTGAAGTATCTTGATCGTCTGCCTTTATTTCCCACAGGTTCATGGATGTGGAGAAAAAGCCAAAGCAAACGCCCGGCAGAGAATCAGCAAGGAAGGGATTCTCTATCCTGGGAGTGGGATGAAGGACAAGTCCGTGGATCCTGCCAAGAGAGCTCATCTCCAGAGATGCTTGGACCAGAAACTCAGTGAACTGTCCAAACAGCGAAAGAGCAAAAGAAAAGATAAAGAGAAATAATTCCTTGGAAAGGAATTAAAGCCAACAAGCTATCCTTTAAAGCTTGTTCAACTTTGCAGGAATAAAAGCTAATAAAAATATTGAACAGTTGGGCTCATTTTTTTCTTTATAACCAGAACTTGTTTTTGAATGTCACGGTTCTCAGAGGACCCAGCACTGCTTAAAGTTGCACACTGAAAATTTTACCTGCAAATTTTGAAAAACGCTGTTGGTGCATTTTATGCTGTAAAATGTATTTCTACCACTCACATCAACATTATAAAACGCTGTTGATTAGGGGAGAAAAGCTTTCAATGATTACTTTTGCTGGCAGTGTAATATACAGTGAATAGTTAAATAGGTAGTTACGCAATAAAGAGGAGATATTTAGTTAAGAGCATGAATCAATGAATGAAAGAAACATAGGGATGCAATGTATTTGTGAAAGGGATAGGAAGGATGTAGATCTGGATGGTGAATTGATACTGTGGAGTAGGGGTCATAAATGATCTATATGTGAGAAAGTGAAGATGCAGATTTAATTATAAAAAAGGTATATATGTATTGGTATGATCTAGAATATTGGTGCGTATGGAAGAAGAAATTAATCTTTAGATTAATATAATCTATTGATCATAATTTCATGATACTCTCCCTCAATGCTTATATTGGAAGAGTCAAGGATGATCCTGTGGGGAAACTGTGTGACCTGAATCAATCTGAGAAACTGCAGAAAAAGTTAGCCTGCTGGTCGATAGGAATGGATGGGTGGGGAAAGGATGAAACAGTGCAATAAAAATTAAATTGGGCTACTTAGAAACCCAAAAATGAATGGGAGCTATTTTGTGACCATTTAATTAGAGGAACTTGTGCTTTAAATGATAATGTGTTTTAATATGTATGTAGACATTGAAAAGCAATTAAGTCTTTTGGATGGTGATTTTGATTATGATAAAAGATTGAGAGGTTTTGTGAAATATACAAAGACAATAGAAGCTTCTGACTGTGAGAAACACTATAGTAATGTCACAAGTGGATCTTGGGGAGAGGATTAAGTGGAAATGCAAATCGGAGAAAAGGAAAATAAATGAGTGGAAGTAGAATGAGTAAAGGAAAAGTATAAATCCTGAATGAAGAATCATTTGTTCATTAGTTACTCTCTCAAGAGAATTAATGGAAAGGAATGACAAAGGAATGTGGACATTATTTGGAAAAGAAGAACCAGTATAAAGTTACAAATGCTACAGAAATATATGCAGTTACACTAATGAGTGTTATAAAGGATGCTTGAATGATAGTGAGTGGGGATGAACAAAACATTGCATATAAGAGAATGATTGCTGCAAAAATTAGGATGAACAAAGTGTATTTTATGATGTGTACAGACAAGAGTGCAATACCAAAAAATAGGAAACAAAAGACTGAATTAAGGTGTAGAGCAGTGTTGGCAAACCTTTTACTTACCAAGTGCTGAAAAGTACGCACTTTGCATGTGCCATCTGCACTTGTGTGTGGCTCCTCCGTGTGCACTGCATGTGCAACCACACCATCTGCACATGCATGCAGTTTTTACATGTGTAATGCGTACAGGCACTTATGCACTCATGAGCAATCGTGTGTATGCTCAGGGTAGCTCTGAAGACCAGCTGGATTTCCTGTTGCAATTGCATGCATGCACTGCTGAGGCCCGAAGACCAGTTGGTCTCTGCAATCGTGCATGCATGCATGCACATGCTGCAGCTGTCAGCTGGCCAGCAGCTTGTGTGCCCAGCAAGATGGCTCTGCATGCCACCTGTGGCACCCGTGCCATAGGTTCGCCATCACGGGTATAGAGGCAAAGAAAATGCAGAGGGATTTTCACTGAAGTAAAACATTTTAGTAGTAGGTGAAGAACTAAACAAGAAGCATCCCCCAGTGAATGAATTAACCAATAGAAGAGAATATATGTAGCTTCAGGTTGAACTGTGGAGTCCTTGGTGTTCTCCAAGGTTGTTTGCTTGCTTGCAGACATTTTAGTTATCAAACTGAATGAATTAAAAATGAAAACGAAGAACGGAATTGGAATATACTTGAAGTGAGGAAATACTGAAGTAGGGTTATGGAGATTTACATGGTGATACATTGAAGAGTGGAATTAAAATGAATGTTAGTGTCAAGAAAAGAGAAAGGAAGGGAAAAAAAGAAATAGGCTGGAATACAGGTGGAATTACTGGAGAGTTTAAAATATGGATGTTATTTTATTATGGAGTGTCTGTGACATCCTTAATACGATTTTTGAAAAGTGCTAAAAAGAATGCAAAAATGTTTTAGTTTGTAAAGTGTCAGTAAAAAGTGTTTGGCAGATTATTGACTGAAAATGTGCTGAGGTAATAATGAGCAAACTTCAGAGAAGAGTCATGCAGCTTTATGCCAATGAGGTGTAGACCAGATATTTACTCCTCAGCAATTAACTGATAAATGTATGAATGTGACGTAGAAAGTGTATTAAACATTAGTTGATTTAGGGAAAACATGACAATGTGAATAGGCTTGAATTATGAAGTACTTTATGAAGTAAAGTGAAGTTAGTTACTAAATACCATAAAAGCAGTATATAATGGAACTAAAGTATGTGTGAGAATAAATGGTTCAATACTGAGCAGGGAGTAAAACAAAGATTGTGATGTCCCACTGTTTATATTTATTTATGGATAAATGTATAAGGAAGACTTGTACTATTAGAGGCATATTGGTTAGGAATGTAAATGTGCATAATTGTTTGTCAAAAGCTAAGAACTAGAATAACGTGAAGTTAATGTCAGATATATGATGCAGTAAGGAGTTATAAAAATCAATGCAATGTACAGTACTATTTATTTTTAAAAGGTATGAACAATTGCAAGTTAAATGATAAAAATCTTTGCCAGATGAATGGATTTGTGTGCCCTGATAATTTTTTACAGATGGAAAAATGGCTGGAGAAATGTTAATAGAAGAGTAGTGTTGGGAGGAATGAATTCTTTTTTTAAAGAAACAAGAATTGCTGTGTCTTAAGTTGTTTTTGCTCACATTGTTATATGGAGGTGAAATTGTGTATGTCAGGCAAAGCATAGCAGTAATCAAGCTGAATGCAGTTGGAATAGGGTACTTTAATGGTGTGTACAGTAAAGCCAGAACCAGAACTCAATCCTGAGAGAGGGATAAATGAATGTAGATTGAATGCAAAAATGAGTGACAATATGAAATAATTAGATTGAAAGTGATTGGTTATGTGAATAAATGAATGAAAGTAAATGAGAGATTGAGGACTGAATCACAAAAGAAATAGATGATGGAAAATTAATGAGTTATGTAGAAGGGAGTGACTGAAAATGGTACAATTGAATGAAATTAATGAGAACCTGAGAAAACAGGTGAGAAATTTAAAGAACAAACACTCTCTCTCTCTCTCTCTCTCTCTTTTTTTTTTCTTTGTCTTCTACTTATTATTCTTTTTTAGGCTTTGCATAATATTGCTTATTCCCAAAAAGGGTAGTTTGATTGCTATGGTCAGATGGATGGATGGCTTCTATAATACAAGCATACATCCAGGCAGAGAAAAATCTAAAATGAAACCCACAATTGGCTAATTCATATTTCTTTATGCCTTCCCTTGCCTTTTTATCTGCAAAAATCCCTTGTCTCTTCCCAGCTTGCCTTGAAGAATACTGCAGTTTGCTTTGAAGATATATAAAGAAGGCAAATAGCTTTTCTTTCAAACTGCGTAGCCTTTTTTTCTCAACAAGTCATTATAAAATCTTTGAAGCAACATATTTTAGTCCACTATTGGAACCCAACTATAAAAGTCCAAATGGCCATTGCTCCTTTTAAGCAGAGGGGGTTTGCCAAGACATACCACATGCAGAGAATATGATTGTGCTTCTTTGATCATTACATAAGTTGTAAAACAAAATTGCGCATAATGCAAGCATCTATACCCCCCATTATAATAACAGCATGTTCTTTTGAGCTTGATGAAGGGAAGAGTGGCTACCCAGCATTCCCATATTTGTTACCATTCTGCCTGGATTTGGTGAAAGAATCTACTAATATCTGAATTCTTCACAGTTGTTGCCCATTTATTTTATTTGTCAGAAAGTTTGGGCAGTGGTCTGTGGAATTTGGAGCATATCCAGACACACAATAGCTTCTTAGTGCATCAGGAAGAGACATAAATTGGTGCAGCAAAAGGAAGAATTTGGATCCAGAACTCCCAAGATCTTTTTAGAAAATTATTGCAGCATTAAGAGAGGCGTGATTCCACAACATACATATCCAGCTGCCTCCTGTTTTCAGATACAGTTGTTTATTTAGCATAGGAATTGCAAGCTACAGATGACACCCGCTTAGGTATCCCAGGATCACACTGCTAAAATTCAGCAGCAAAATTCCGATTTTCAACAATATTTTGTTATTGGAGCATTATGAAGTACGGATGGAAAGCGTAAGGCCTTTAAACAGCAAATATCAGTGATATGACTTGGGCTATGTAACCTTTTTCAAGATTTAAAGGTGGGATGAGAGCAAGGAAGCCTCTGACTTCCTTCCCCAACTTTACAATCTCCACAAATGTAAATGAAAAAACACTCATTCTTTTAGGGTTCATCCTTGTAGTGTCTAACATGCTGTAAAACCGGATATTTGAGTTAGTCATCTTTGATCTAATAAGCAGGTACTTTTTTGACTGGCTGCAGTTCTCAAGCTTTCAAGAAGAGAACTATCCTAACCCTGCAATTTAGTGTCCTTTTAACTGGACACTTTTAATTTAATTGGAAATTAGTTGGAATTTAACCATTCTTCTGCAGAGATGCGTGTTATGGTGGGAAGGCTTAACTTGGGGTTACAGATCCTACAGGCTAGATTTTAATTTTCTCAGAATCCAGTAATGTTTGATGCTTTTTGAGGTGCTTTGAATGGCAGTTGTTAATTTACAGAACCAAATAAGTGTGAAAATTGTTACGTTTATGACATTCCGCAAAACTAAATGTGAATAGGGGAAAAGAGAAAGCTGTCAATTTTCAAGAGAGCTTGCAACAATATTGTCCCTGTTCATAGATTTGCTCAAATATAAAGGAAGAAACTGCATTACTCATATTACTTATGGAACTGATTTTGATTTTTACTTCATTATGTGAGCAGGCTGCCAACATATACAGTAGGTTATTAACATTGTGGCTCCTACATTACTGTTGCATGGATGTCCTTAGTTCTAGAATAGTTGTGGCAGAAAATGTGCAGCCTTGGACTTGGCTATCCTTTTCTTGCCAGGCAATGTGTCCTTGAGGATCCAGAAAAAAAACCTTGTGGTTTTTACCATGAGTGGGTATGTTAACCTTAAGTCAGTTAACCTTTCTGAACTCAGAGAATTACTGGCTTTTCTTTTTGGTCATTGTCTTGAAATTAAAGTGCTGTGTCGGCATTCCAAGTAATGTATCCATAGAAAGCAAAACTCTGAGGCAGGCAAGTTCCTCAAAGAACAGTGTATTGGCTATATCATATTGGCACAACTGGTGAAAGCCAACTCTGAAATTTCTCTCGGCTTTCACCTGATTAAAAGTAAATGTTTTCCCTTTCCCCTCTCAAGTCATTGGTCATGCTGTCCAATATGAGTGCTGGCCAGTTGCTTGGTTACCAGCTCCGCCTCTGGCTAGCTACCTGTGCGAATGTCCTTGGTTCCCACAGGAAAACTTTATTATTTTGACTACAAAACCCCACCTAACTATTTCCCCTGTCCCGCCATTGTGTGGCAACCCTGAAACCTCCAAGATGGCTTCAGGCAGGCTCACTTCAGGGCTGACAAACTGTTGATGTTTTATCATGCAGAAAAACTCTTTTCATATCATTTCTGATGCTAAGTACAATATGGCTTCAACCTTGACTGCACTTGGATTTAGCATGTGTGACTTATGAATGACCTGAGACTGCAATAATAAAATGAAATGAATTCTTTTTTAAAAAAAACCCAATCATAATTATAGTTTACATAAAATAAATGTACACAGTTTACAAAATCACAGTGTGACACAACGTTTTAGAGCAAATGGAGGTTACAAATTCAAAGGCAGAGAAATCCAAATTGGTTCTGATGAGGGCAGCTTGATTAACTGTTGAAGTAACTTTAACTTTTAGAAGATCCAGATCACAGCATACTTGATATAGAGGATCTAGGAAGTTTTGGAAGGGCTGATAGAAATAGGATAACAAACCAATAACAACTGGCTAACTTCATTCATTCATTCATTTCATTTCATTCCATTCCATTTCATTCATTCAGCCATGAGAAGTAACAGATCACCAATCTTATTCAGATTCAAGTACAAGCAGGAGGAGTAGAATCTTTGTCTAGCATCCTACAAAAAATTAACAGTTGCCATCCTCTATCACAATATTTTGAAGATGTAGTGACTTTAAACACACACACACACACACACACACACACACACACACACACACACACACACACACCTGAAGCAAAACGTCCTTGGTCTGCAGTCTGACATGATCTGCCAACAAGATACTGGTGAACAGGGTCTATGACAACTTGCTGCAGCCAATTCCCCATGGCCAAACTCACCATGGGACAACTCGTCACGGGACAAGAGTTACACTAATATTGAAGAAATAGTAGATTAGAATAATTAAAGATAAGATGCCAAAGGAGGGACAAAATGAAATGTGAATGACAAAAACTAAAATATTTTTTTAACATTTTAAATAATTAAATTGAATTGTTGAATTGTCCTACAGCAAATTGTCCTGTGGCATGAGTTGACTGGTGAGTGGGCCGTGGTGAGTTGGCTGTGGCAAGTTGTCACATTCCACACTGAACAAGCCCCTGTCTCCCTGGGACAATCTGGATTAAACATCATGCTTGTTTTTTGTATACATCCATGGATTTAGCAGTCAGTC
>JANHFJ010001534.1:25944-36665 GCA_032468195.1 Cerberus rynchops | reverse complement strand
AAATAAAAACATCACTTTGCTTTTCTTCACATATTGTGCTAAATCACAATTTTATTAATCATGTTTTGTTAGGTCACAGTGGTTAGGCTCATAAATAATGCTAAGCTTCAGATGAGCTACAGCATATTCTGTCTTAGTGCAATGTGTAAAGTTAGCCATGTACTTAATTGTGAAGTTTGTTTTTGCTGGCTGCTTGGTTGTGGTTTGAGGATGAGTTTCATTTATTCATCAGCACAAATTGATCTTCCCTTCCAAGATCATTCCAGGGTAAGCCAAAGGTTCTTGAAATTATGAATGTACATTATAGGTAGTATTCCAAGTGCTATATTTTTATTGGAAGGTTTAGATCAGTGGTCTCCAACCTTTCTGGCTTTGCAGATGTGGGGGATGGTTCTGCATGAGCAGGGGGCATGCACATGTATGTGCTCAGCTCAGTTTGCATGAGCAGCAGGCATATGCGCATCCTGCTCAAACAAATGAAGCTGCATGTGTCACAAATGGAGCTGCACATTCACACAAATGGAGCTGCATGTTCTGAATGGGCCGTGGCCCAATAGTGGGTTACAGCCCAAGGGTTGGGGATCCCTGGTTTATATGGAGTTAATCAGTTCAACTAAATTCATCTTTTTTCTGCCTTTGTCCTATATGATGCTTGCAGGTTATTCATCTAGACTTGGCAATGTAGTCCTTGGTTTTATATTTTTTTGCAGTTTGCAAATAAATTTGAAGTGCTGGCAAAATTCTATGCAAGTAGCAGGAGCATGTCACTAAACATAATAAATATATTGTGAAGTATTACTAAAGAAAGCTTTTTTTTAATAATTCTAAAAAAAAAGGTGGCTTCTTCAACTTGACCAATGCAGACAACTATATAAGCTGGAAGAAATATTTTTTCTACCCCCCAATTGATAGGACAGTCACCTTCAAAAAAAAAAAGAGAGCAAAAATTTTCCAAGAATTAGCTCTCTACATTAGCCTATAAATATTTAAGGTTACATGCACTACTTCATTTCACATTCTTATCGACTTACGTACCTAAATGCAAAGTTTGTTTGCCAGAACTGAAAGGCTTACTTAATGTACCAAGGCAATCATTACTATCATTCTTGTGTTCCAAAAACCTACCTTGGGAATGTATTACAGATTCACTAAGAATGCAGTGTTGTTATATTTACCTTGCTCATCCATTCTGAAATTATAGAATTCAACTATGGATTACAGTTCCAAAGATATAGTACTATATAATAAAATTAATATAAACATTGGTCCTTACCAGGAAATCTCTTGGCCCCCATCTCTCATTTAGCAATCTTATCTAGATCATGTTGAAATGAGAGTCTCTCCACAAATTTTGATTTTGAAATTGGTTTTTTAAAAGCTTTAGCATCCAGATATGAGTTCTCAATTATGCACAGTCAAGTACAATACTGAATTAATCATTACACTAAGTACATTGAAAAGTTGATCCATTGCCAAATGGAAGTTCATTGATGATGTAAGAGTTTTCACAAAATTAATATATACTCATCATATAATATTGAAGGGTTTTCAAATTCCTTGTAATTCAGAATATCACAACTATAATTTTATCAAAAGGAAAAAAGTGAATATTGGGATCATGGCAAGTTCAAGCTGTAGAATGCATTGAATTGTAGAATGATGGGTACCTGGAGGCAAATGTCTATTTCTAAAAAATAATATTAACATTTTAGGAAACAGAAATTAAATATTTAGAAAACTAAAATATACTTATTTTTTCTTCTGATTATGCACTTCATCAACTTAAAACGAGCAAATTTTGATTTTTTTCCCCTAGGTGAAGGCCAAATATTGGAAAATTTTGCCCCATCTAGAATATTTTGTTCCAAAGTCCATGATGACTATATTGTGAAGGACTCATAGCCAAAAAAATGATGTAAGGCCGTTGCCAGAAATAAGGATTGTCTCAGGAAGGCTAAATTACAGCTCTACATCCTAGGACACTGAAGAAACTAGGTGATTACAGAACTCCAACTTTAATCTTTGAGAATTCCTGGAAATCTGATAATGTTCCAGAAGTCTGGAGGGTTGCAAAAATTGTCCCATTTTCAAAGAAATGGAAATGGAGGTCCTTTTTAAACAGTGTAATTGTGAATACTTGGCTAAAAATACAACAATTTACAAGAGTCAGCCTACGTTAGTGACAAATAAATCATGCCAATTAATCTTTTTTGGGGGAAGGACAGAATTATTTGCCTGGTAAATCTAAAGAATGCTGAACACAGTGTACTTTGGTTTTAGCAAAGCATTTGACAAAGTTTTGTGTTCTTTTAATAGCAATTTTATTAAAAGATGCAATTAAGATGAAACATTAATAGACATTTTTTAAAAAACAAAGAAAAATAACACAGAAAAAAAAAAGAAATCCGATTAGCAAAGGAAGTGTCTTTCGAAGATGCTGAATGTGAAGGAAGATGGTTATTATCTTGTAGCTTGCAGTTTGGCCAAAAGCACAGTAGGTGGTGCTATAAGATAATTCAGTCCCCAAAACACCCACACACAACCTACACCTCAGCTTCTGGACAACTGTAGAATTATTATAGATAAATATCTATCCCCCTGCATTTCTAGCTATCATCCAGAGCATACCTATGATTCATTGTCTGAGTTTACATATCCTAAGCCACGTTTGTTTAAGGACTGGATTTTTGAACAAGGTCCACAGTTCACATTAAGACAAAACCAACTACCCATTCTGATTTAAGAATAACACGTGAATCCAGGCTGAAGGCAGCTTCTTACCAAACTTTCCAATAACATTTATAATTACAAGAAGCTGTTTCTACAATAGACTAATGCTTGTTTGTTTACATTTTCTGAATTTGAACATTTGCATGGGCAATAATAATAGGAGCAAGCAATAGATCATCATCTGCTAGTCATACCATTTTCTATTGCTTATGAAAAACTTACCTGATTTATGTAAGTAGGCTTTCATGCATGAAAGTATCTAATCACTTTTTAAAAGAGGTATCTGAATTAAAAACTTTAGCAAGAAATGATTAACTCATGCAATCAACTTGTACTCCAGTTTTTCTGTGTCTTCTGTAGCCTACACACCCACACGGAGAGCATGTAAGATTATAATTCTATGAAAAATCATCATTTGTACTTGAGATAATTTAAATTCACTGCTATCTGAATTTTTGGACTGAAAGTTGCTAAGAAAGTATATATCTACTTTAGATTAATTTGATAGATAAGTTTAAATGGGGAATGCTGAATCTCAATAAAACTGGAAGAAAATGCATTTCCCATCACTTTTCTGTATTCTGTTCATTTATGTATATGTGGCTGTAATATTCATCTCTCAATAAATTTTAATATGAAACTAAAGAGCCCTACAGTACCATTGTGCATTCTCTATAAAGTTCTTCTTTTAGGACAGATTGAGTCTGGAACATTTGTACTTTTTTTTTTAAGTATAACTTGAGCTGTTTATATTGCTGCCTTTTTAGAGTGGGTATCATTTAAAATAGATGACTGCAAAAATATGGATTTAAGATATAGTACAATATTGTATTCAATAAATATTGATATATTGTATACATGTAATATTGTATAAATGTAATTAAACCACTGCACAGATAGTTAATCTTTATTAGATAACAAATCTACTAATAACAAGCACATTACTTCACTAATGGTCCTGGTCTATTGTCTACAGGGGCATTCAACTCACAAAAATAGGAAAGCAAAATGCCTTAGAATTTCAAAAATCATGAGCATAGCTTTCAGAAGCTTCCAGTGACAAATGAAATGAATCAAGACCACAGGTTTTTATTGAGTATTTTATAAAACTCACATTGATCTATTAGCTGTTCCTTGTAGTTTAAATGATAAATTGTAGATTATAGAATGGGATTTGGTGGGAAGCAGCGTTGCAGGTTGAGAACAACCTCCTGATCAGTGCAAGAACCTAATGAAAGCTTTCCTGACAGATGGTTGACTAGTCTTCATTTAAAAAGGGACTGTGAATTGGCTCCCTGTTTAAAAAGTTTGAGGATCCCTGCCTTAACCAAACTGGCTCTTGTGATTTTTAACTGTTTCTTAAATTGTTGTTTTGCTTTGTTTTAGTTGCTTCAGTGTCTCCTAAATCAAATATTGAGATGAGTGGCTATATACATTTGATTAACAAGAGCTAGGTTGGATTGTGAAATTGAAAAAAAATCTTGAAAGGCAAAAGCAAACCATGTTCATCTTATTCTCATTAATCCTACATACAGTAGACGCACCCACCAAATTCCAACATTAAAGCTCAATCTGAAGGACTCTTCATTTTTATTCTCCCAAAAAAGGGAGGAATACCTTCCAACTATGATCAACTACATAAAGAGATACAATTTAGGATTGGTTAAGGTAGAATAAAAATCTACTTTGCTACCTGAAATAAATTCAAGCCTCTGAGGCCAGTAAAAATATATTCTGAGGTGATGAAGATACTACAGAGACAATTTCAACAGCATTAGCTAAATTCTTTGAAAACTCCCAGAGAACAAATGAGATTTGGAAATTTGAAAAAAAGAAAACATACCCAGTACTTAAAATTAGGAAAGGAGGGGGGGGGGGAAACCTGGGAAACTACACACCATTTACATAGTTAAATCAGACAAGGTACCAGAAGACATTGTCAAACATTGTTCTGCCAGCAGAGAGAAATTATGCTATTACCAATGAAGAGCTGATGAATGGACTGGCTTCTCAGAATTCTGCTCTGGATATTGCAATGATTCAGGATTGCCCAAAAGTACTCTTTACAATAGCTCCTTGTGAAGAGACTATATAACAGCTATCCCAATGGGGTTAGAGCAAAGGGATTGTCATCTTTGCCCACATCTAAAGAGACAAAGAGATTTGATATAAGATTTTGAAATTAGTTACACGAATACTTATTATGGGTTGTTTAGAATTCTATAAAAATACAGGAAGATTTTGAAATGTAAGTATGAAACCTTCCCATGGGAAAATGTTGACTAGGAAAAAAATCATCATAGGATGGAACTTTAAAGGCTGGATACTAAAGGGAACCAGAAAGAACTAAAGATTATAATTAAAGGAGAAGAGACCCACAATACAAAATAATTTGACTTTGTAAGAATTCAAGGGAACAATGCACTCAGAAATTACTCTTTAAGATTGTTTGCTGCTATAAAATGTATTTTAAAAGGAGACTTCTAGTTTGGTGTTGTGGTGAGATGGTCAGGATAGCAGGACTCTGCAAATTCCTGGTTGATACTTCCTCACTGGGGAGCCCCTAAGGGGTTAAAATCACTCTGGAGGGGTGACAAAGAAAGGAGGGATCCCTTGCTGATCCCTTGCTCTTCCACTTGATATGGGGCACCCTCGCGACCAACGAAGAAGAGAGGTGGCCATTATGGCCGGACTGAAGCTGGGGCAACCGAAGAAAGAAATGGGCCAGAGTGGTTTATGAATAGTAGATTGGAACTGGGGGGGGGGGTGATTTTCAACTTCTATATCAGAGACATAACCCCAAATAAAAGAATTTCTGAAAAAAAGATTCTCAAAAATGCTGAGAAAGCAGCAGTTAACACATGGAGAGAAATTATAGACCCCAGAGAGAAATGAAACTTTAATGGAAGACTATGAAGTTTTAAAATACAGAAAGACGGGACTGGAATTTGTAGCATCATGAAAAGTGATTTTAATTGCTGCTAATATTGTTTGGCTACCGGAAGAAATTGTATATAATATATATGTGTATATATAAAGGATTTTGTGATTGTCAGCTGTTATTTTTTCTGCTTTTTTAATGCTGTATCTTTGGGATGGAGTGCCATCTAATGGTGGAAAAAGAGGTACTACACTATACTGGAAAAGACCTTGACAGAAACTCAGGATTGATAAGGAAAGGGGAAACAGAGTGAAGGTAAACACCTGGAAGGCTTCTTCTTTTTGCCTTTTGTTTGATAGCTTTTTGGCTGGTTGGGAGGTTTCTGAAGACCTTCAAAGTAGTTTGGATTATAAACAATAGGCATTTCCCTTGGAACTGAATATCTGGCTATGTGGTTTTATGAGACATGGGGAAGTCTGGTGAGCCATTTTGGATTACAAAGGCTGCTCGACATAACATTTTATGGGGTGAAAGAAGAAAAGTTAAACAAGACCTACACATTTGGATAATCTAGATGGAGCCAATTGGCAGATTTTGTGGATTATAAATATTGTGCACTCTGAGGAACAATTCCGGGATTGAGTAAATTTTTATAATATTGGCTTTTTGGTGTGATGGACAATTGGGACATTGGGATTTTGGTGGATTATTGAGTAACCTTTAGCCCATTAAATTAAAATGTTACAATAGGGAAAAACAGATGCATCTCAAAAAGAAATACTATTGATACTTCAATGCATTCAAGAAGCTATGACAAGAAACCATAGCAAGATGAAGGAACTGATACATGATACAGATGTAAAACCAGGAAACTCTCAGCAAATGACAATGAAAAATGAACAAGAAATCCAGGAAATAGAGGAGAAAGTAGAAAGAGCAGAGGAAAGAACAGAGGAGGCAAATCAACAAATAACACAATCAGATAAAGATGAGATAGTAAAAATTCTTGAAACATAGCAGGCAGATTACACTTTAAGGGCTCAAAATATAGAAGATGACAAAGGGAAAGATCTCCCAGAAGTGATGAAAGAGTTACCAATGAGTGTGTGTGAGATTTGACAAAGAGAGGTAGATGTAGATGCAGACAAAATACTTAGATTAAATATAAATGATGGAAGGAGATATAAGATCCCAAGGGAAGAACATGGGAGATTTATCAAAAAGGCAATAAGAGCTGAAATACTAAAAAGGGCAAGAGATGATGGATAGATATAGAATACTTCTTAATATAGGATTTGCTTGATTAAGAGTAGAAAATAAAGATCGAAATTAGAGATGGGGAAAATATTATGTACATTGCTATATAAAATATTATAATTACCATGCAGACGTAAATGTTATGTAAATGTGATACACATTTCACTGCATTTCGTACCATGTATGACTGTGCATGTGATAAATAAAATTTGATTTGATTTGATTTGATTTGAAGTTAGGAGTTGAAAGGTTATTACCATGTATACCTGAATAATATAACTATTGTTATTAATATTATGTATAAATTGACCCAGACAATACACTGTTCACTAAACACTTACGTATGTTTTAAAAAAAACTATAAATAAAATTATTTTTAAAAAAAGTATTTAAAAGGGATTATCGAACAGCTTTTACTGGACAGAGACTGAAGCTGATTCAAATGTGTATCTGAATGGATTTTAAAATGTCAGGTTACAGGAATGATATGAAAAAAGATATTACAGTGGATTTGATTAATGCAACCAGATGATATCTTAACAACTAAAAGGACCAGAAGAGTGGCTTTGAATAATTTTTTTATTCTGGATTTACAAAACAAATGTGCTAAATATTTAAATGAACTTCTGAGAAGAGACAAAGAAAAAAAGAAAAGAAATCAAATTCTGGGACACAATTTAAAAAGATTATTAAAAGCAAAGTAAAGGAAAATAGAATGGGCTTATTTGATTGAGGTTAAAATATGTATATTGTTATTTTTGTTAACTCTTAATGCACTTCTGTTGATTAAGAGTGAATGATGAAGTTTTAAAAAATTATAGATAAGAGATGAGATATAGAGAAAAGAGGTCTTTTTTGGTAGTATCAGAGAAATGGTTAAAATTGTTTGATGAAGGGTGAAATCATTTTTACACACTACTTCCTTTGCTATTTTTTTCTCCACATTTTCTTTTTTTACTTAATATTTTTCTTAGTTTGTGTTTGTTTTTTATCTTTATCTTTAAACTGTAATAAGAATTATTATTTAAAAATATGCTATTACAAGGAGCTAGCCTGGGCTTGTCAAAAATATACCAGAACCTTAATTCTTTTCATGTAGTATGACTAATTTAATAGACCAAGGGTATATTGCTGTGACTGTAATGTATTGGGAATTCTGTAAAGCATCTGACAGCCTTTCATTATATCTTTGTAGATAAGATTGATATAAATGAGTTAAAAGATATCACAGTCCAGAGAATTTGCAATTGCTTGAATAACAACACCCAAATTATGCTCATAAAGAGTTCTATATCACGGTGAAGGGAAATGTCAGCTGAGGTCCTACAGTCTCTCCTTGCCTGTGTGCTAATCAACAATTTTATAAGTGATTAGTAGGACAGAATCTCAATTTAAAATGACATTTACAGTGCAAAAAAACTGGAATCAAAGCCAGTACTATAGGATTATGATATATGATAGCAAGTATGGCGTCCTGCATTTTGGTAGAAAAAATCAACTGCGTAGGAAGATTGAGACATCTGACTTGGTGACTATATAAGAAATATACAGAGATATCACTCATCATCAGCTACACATGAGCAAGCAGTATGATGCAATAGCAAAAAGACCACTGCAATCTTACACTGCACTTTTAATATAGAGATGCTGGAGCAAGTTGAGATGAAAGCCAGTAAGATTGGAAACCTAGTAATATGTTTAGCTTGCAAAAGGCTAAAGGAAGTTATTATAATACTCTTCAACTATGTGAAGGATTGTTAGAAATGGACATTCTAAATGGATATTTAACATTTTTTTAAAAAAAGGAGATTCAGGCTGATCATGAGAATCATAAGACTAAGAGAACTTGTTAAACTGTAAACTATCTGTTCAGAAACTGATGACCTCCTCCTCACTGGAAATGTTCAGATGGCCATCTGTCGGGGACAGTTTAGTGAACTCTGTCAGTAAACAAGGAATTGGACAAGGTGATTTGTAAAGTTCCTTTCATTTCACATATACTAAAGTTCTGTGACCTCTGATTAGTAAAACCATGTTTTACCAACAGATTATGTAGGCTGAATTTTATATATATGAACCACTTTGTCTGAATAATGCAGTGTTTTTGATTCTAGTTTGGCATGTTTTGTTAATATAGCCTTTGTAACTTGTAAATCAGGGTTTATGGCTAGTGTGTAACTCAGCCTTGTGTTTTTAAAACTCAATTACAGTTAAGAAAATTATATCTTAGGATGTGTGACTCTTCTGGCATAATTTGATGTTTGATTGATGAGTAATTGCAATCAAGCATTAAGCAACGAAGCAATTGTTCATTTCTTAGCAAGAATAACAGATACAGATGCTCAGGCATGGGAGTTGTCTTCACCCAAGGGTGTCTACTTACCATGGCTAATATCAAAAAGTGGAGGCCAATTCATGTCTAGCATATGTTTTTCTAGCCCAGAAAAGACCTTCATTTTGCCACCTACATCTATCCTACTAGTACTACCAGTCATTATACTACTAGTAGTAGTGCATTTCTAAATGCTTTACAAAGAAGGCAAATACTATTATAGATCAAATAATCCATTACAGATCAATCTTTGCAATAAACTAGTGGTTCTCAGCCTGTGTCCACAGATCCCTGGGGCTGCAATGTCATCACGAAGGCGTGAAGAAATGTTATGATTTAAATCTTGAGTTAGGTCTTGGTGGTCCATGGCCACAAAAGGTATTTAAAGGGGGTCCTTGGTGATGAAAAGTTTGAGAACCAGTGCAATATCTCAACTTAAAGCAGTTTCTGCTACCTGTGTCAGGTTTTTGTCATGAGCTGGTGGGAAGAAGGCGCTGAGGATTTTTTTTAATATGGAACACACAATAAAAAGATCAGGGAGTACAATAGGCCTTTACAATTAGCACAGCCTATCTAATGCCTTGCAGATATGTTTGGGACTCTAAAGCTAAGCAAGTTTAGGCCTGATTAATAGAGAGATAAAAATCACTGGAACATTCCAGTTCTGGGGAGTAGAAAACATCCTACAAGATGACAATAGCAAACTATTTCCATATTGTTAACAAGAAAACTGCATGGGTGTGTTCCTCCAGGAATTGAGTTTAACTCAAGAGTGTCTTTATCTTTATTCTTGTTACGGGAATTGTAATCTATGAATCTTGAGGGTACTAGGAGCAGAATGAGACCATTAGGAAAGATCCCTAAAAGCTCTAAAAGTCATCAGTGTTATCCAACACTTGATGAAATTGCACATCTCATTGAATTGCCAGCTTTTCAAGCAGCTACCTTAGACCCTTTTCAAGCAGCTACCTTTAAGCTACCTTAAAATAACTAATCATTTTTTGTTCAACATTATCACACTAAGCAGAAACCAAGCAAAGCACAGAGGCTTAGTTCACACATAGCACTATACATTATGCGAGGGAGTAAGTATGTGTATATGTGGAGTGGTTTATTAATTGTGGTTTATTTACTATACCACAATCAAACAGCAATTTAGTACAATGAATTAACCTAATATGTATGTATCCTATTATAAGATGTTAGATGACCATTGGATTTAAGTTTAATTTTCTAGCAACCTCTCTCAGTTCAACATCACACAGGGTTATTGGAAATGAGGGGAGAACCTCCTAGAAGCTAACTTGAGCTCCTGTAAAAAGACTGGTCTTAAAACTGCAAATGAAACAGCCACACCCACCCACCCAAAATAATGCCTAAAAACAAATTTGAAAAAGCTCTGTTAAGTGTTCCCTTTCTTCCTGAAATTTATTTATTTATTTATTTTATTTTTCAAAATTTCTATACCGCCCCATCTCCTGTAGGACTCGGGGCGGTGTACAGCAAATAAAAATACAAAAT
>JANHFJ010001533.1:443755-454599 GCA_032468195.1 Cerberus rynchops | reverse complement strand
TTTAAAGCGCTCCATGGCTTGGGACCTGGGTACTTGTACCTGGGGACTGCCTGTTGCCATTGTCAGCCTCCAGCCGACCAGTGCGTTCCCACAGGGCAGGCCTCCTCGGGGTTCCATTGTCAGGATGTTGTCATTTGACAGCCCCGAGGGTATGAGCCTTCTCTGTGGCTGCACCCTGCTTATGGAATGAATTGCCCCTGGAGATTTGGACCATTACAGACCTGCAGACCTTCCGGCATGCGTTAAAAACCCATTTATTCCAGCAAGCAGGTCTGGCCTGATACTTAGCGGGGTTTTAATAATTTTGTTTTAAATTAGTTGAATTGTTTAATTTTAAATTTTAAACTGTAAATTTTAACTTTTAGAATATTTATTTCGGCCTTTGGTTTAATTCATTTTAATTGCTTTTAAATTTTATATGTTCTGTTTTAAATGGCGGTGCATCGCCCTGAGTCCTTCGGGAGTGGGGCGGTATAGAAATTTTGAAATTAAATTAAAATTAAATTAAATTAGATGCACTGCCTCTAGGTTCAGTGACTAACATGACAGTTGATGTTTCAGAGAAAGGTTATGATAATAATCAAGCCATTTTAAGAACAATGAGCTTATTAATCAATAAAGCCATACAAAGCAGATGCATTTCCAGCTGAAGTAAGGAATGCTTCTCTATTGAAGCATGAGATTTGATTATTCACATCTATATAAAACCTGCAGAAATACAGGCATTGATAATGGCCCACAAGTTAATGTAGACTTTAAGAACTAGCTTGGATGATACTGACTTTTGTACTGTCCTCTGGCAATAAAGCTGCAATCTAATAACTGATCAGGTTACCTACATTCTTAGAAAATATTCCTTAAAAAGCAAGCACTGGACATCTCTTGCTGTCAGTTCCCAAAAGTTTAGGGTCTGTTTTCATTGAAAATTATTTGTCAAAATTAAGCTTCATCAAGATCGTTATCTTGCTATACATAAGATAAATAGCTCCTATCTTTCATCTCATAATAAATGATTCCTTTTCCAGTAAAGATGGGCTCCTAGTTCTAGGAAAATTTGGTTATTATGCATCGTAGCTAATATTTTCCTCGTCTAGCTCAACTCCTGGTGATTTCACAGATCTAAGATTTTATACTTATGTTTTTCAGACCTTAAAATCCTGATTTTCAATGAAAAGAAATAATTCATTCTTTTATACTAAGCCTTTCTATAATTATGGATATTTTCTGGAATTAACATTCATTTCAAATGATACATTTATATATTATCACGCTGTAGCTTTCTAGTATCATCCGGAATCCAATTTAAAATCATGATGTAGACTTTCCAAATTCAACAAGGTAAACTTTCTAAATAGTTTCTTCAAAGATCTTAGTCAAAAGGTCTTGCTAAAGCCCACAATCCTGGAATTAAAAAAAAAATACTACAGTGGATCGCCATTAAATTAGATTGCCAAATCTCTCTGAAGGCAAATAGTAGGACTCTCGCTAGTTTCCTACTTGTAAATTGCATGTCTTGATATTTTACATTTCATTTTTCAGCAACACTTATGACAGCTATCACACACTGCAGAAGGGCTTGGGGCAAATGGAAATAAAAGTCAGTTTCAAATGCCAGAAGAAAACATTGTAGTGATTAGTTGTTGGATGATCCTTGCACATCAGAGTAAAAGAGATTCATTTCAACTTGGCTACATTAAATTCCAGCATAAAATTGCTCCCAGCTGGAAACTGGAATCTGGCACCAGGCGAATATATTAGTGGATGGACTCTTTTGTTTATTTTCAGCAGGGCCTGAACTCTGTCCACTATTGTGCTTGTTGCTCTCGACATAAGCTCCATGTTTGGAAGCCTGTGTAAACAGAACCACATGCAAGAATCCTATAATTAAACTACCCAAATTTATGCATTAAAAGCTAGCCAAGTTCACATGGCTAGTGGCCTTTTCCTCTCCCTCTTCAGTACTATAAAACCTCCTGGTTGCACTTCAAACCATGTAATCACATCCATGCAGCCTCTTTTGTAAAGCAGCACTGGGGATGTAATTAGTTGGAGGTGACCTCTGAAAGAAAAAAGTTCAAGTTTAAAAAGAAAATATCTCTGGTTAATACTATGCAAATTACCAGAGAGGCAATCAGGCTGACTTTTTAAAAGCTAGCCCCTGCCACAAGCACTTGCAACACAGTTTATTGTCTCTTTCCCAATTTGCATGTCATTACCCACAATCCTCTGCACTTTGGATGTCACCTTTTGGGGGTGCACACTACAGCAAAGTAGCAGCTTGATATAATATGGTTATGAGAGTTGACAAGTATTTAACACAGAGACAGCCCCGAAGGACTTGATTTCAAAATTCCCAGGTAAAGTGGTTGTCCTTTTCAACCTGTTCTACAGATGCCAAAAGCAAATGATGGCTTTTTTCAACCTAGTTATGCTACATATGACACCCTGTTTTTTCAGCCAGCAATATCTTTTTGCAGTTGTAGTCTCAACATTTCTTGTTGTACTGTACTGTGTTGGAGAAAACTTGTTTACAGACAGACATCACTGTTGTCAAAGTCTTGAGCTTGCTCCCCAAACCATTCACCATTTCAATCATGATTTAGTCCTTTAATTTTGGCTATTGTGGATCTCTTCAATCACTCAGTACCACACACATTTTGAAATTCATATGCTCTTAAACCCTTGCTATAAATTGCAACCAAGGTAAGAGGTGTTTATAAGCCAGTTGGTCTGATTGAGATATTTGAACTGCAAGTAGTGAAAGAGTAAATATAGCAAGAATAAAATAAGATGCTCAAAGTAGGAAAATTCTCCACTAATTAGATGAAGATTTACTGCCATATATCTGCATGCAGATCACCCAGCAAGCATTCTTCAAATGAGATTCAGATGTGACCATTACTCAGGTCTAGGAGTTACTGGGACAGACCCATGATCACTGTGGAGCCCCCCCACCCCACATCATGAATCCTGCCAGACCTCACTCAGAATGTGTAGAAATTCAAGTCCCCCAGTCAGCCCTAGTAATCGTGAACAGTCCAAACCAGCACAACACTGTCCAGCAGCTCAGGAATGGATTCTGCAGGACACAAGGGCATCCATGTTCTTGAAATAGATTTATGAGAAAAGATGACCTGAAATGCATCTATCTAAAGGTTTACTGGAGTAAAAACAGTGGCTATGTCCTAAAATCCTCTCCAAACAATAACATTTGCAGAGGTATCCAAGTGCAACTTCAACACTGTCTCCTAATGAAGATCACACAAAGACACCCTATGTAAGTAGCAGTTGTACATTTTTTTAAAAATGGTGTAAATTTATTCTGTTAGGAAAACATATTATAGGCATGTTTAAAGAAGTCTATAATTAATCAGTCACAGCTGAGTACACTGGATATTCTTGAAATGACAGATGCCAAGAAACAGAACAGCCCACATCTGTTTTCAAAAGCAGTGGAGATACATGCCAAATTGAGTTTAGACTATGAATCTCTGTATTCAAAGATTTCTTATACATATTTACCTAGAATTAAGACACAATGAACTCAGTAGGACACAGTACAAGATTTTATTTAATGGTGCATGGGATTTACCTTTCACAATTCCTCTCCCACATTTTCTGTCATGTTCAACATCAAAATACTTTCTGGTTTTCCAAAGTTACTAAAATCAGCTAACAGGTGGATCCCCTTTTTTATATACATACATGTTTTTATCACGCACACACCCCAATTAGAAACTAGAAACTTTAGGAATTCTAAAGATGTGGTTTTCCCCATGTTTCATTTCTTATAAGACGCCTATAAGGCATCTTTCTTTAGCTTCTTGCTCAAGCAGAGTAAAACTTCAGCGTTGCTAAGCACTTTCAGTGGCCTGGAGCCAACCCGAAGATGCCACATCAGTCATCCAGGCTAGAAATGCCAAGACTATGAAGCGATTTTTAATAGGCAAGAAAATACCATTGTGATGAAGAAAATGGGATCATTTAAAAACCCTTCTGAGTAATGAGGCCACCTCCCTGCTGCTCAAATCAGCTACTGCATTTGGTTATTATGATAACTAAATATGGTTGATTTTAACAGCTGGAAATGCAGCAACAATATTTAAAAGAGGGTTTTTTTTAATATCAAGATTGCATTCAACAAAAGTAATGGGTTATTTAAAGTACATTGTTTTGGTTCTGCTACTCTTTTCCACATTGTGCTAGTACGAGCTGTGAAGCCACTACTTGCCTGGAGGTGGCAGGCATTTAACGCCTGCTGAAAAGCAAATGTACATTTTGGCAATGACAAACGTGCATTTTTCCTTCTTCGCTCCTTTATTTCCTTGCTTCATTTTGGCTACAGGCTACAGGAAATTAGAAATGACTGCAAAGTATGCCAGATTACACAGCCACGGTAATCTTATCAGGAAGTAAGACTTGACCTAAATCCTTTGGAACTTCAGTGTCAAGCAAATAGACAGTTTCACATCTTACTTGAAATAGAAATGGTTCTTAATGGAACAGCTATGTGTGTTGATTTTACCACAAAATAAGACCCTTATGGGATCCCAAGGACTAAAAAATGTATTGTGAAATAAGCTTTTAGATGCTATTCCATGTTCTTATTCATGATAAATATCCATTTTCTAAGAACCCATAAGTTGGCTGTTAAAATGGTATTACTCTGCTGTAAAAGCATAATCATCGTCAGGATGGATAATACTGTTTATGCTGGAACATTGAATTCCAGAGTTAATACCAATTCCAGAACAAAAGGATAATTTGAATCATAGCTGCTTTCTACAACTAAAAAAAGACTTTTGTGTCTTTGATGAATAACACATTATTCTTAGGGAAAAAGAAGATACTTACAAGCAATTCTTAACTGTTGCTGTTGAGACTATTGCCAAGATAAACACTTTTAAGTTTAAAGCGTCCAGTTGTTGACGATATAGCCTGTGGTTTAAAACTAAAACGAGTTTTAAAACTTTATTTTAAAATATATTTAAAAACAAAACAAAACTGTAGAATCTGAAAAATGTAGCACGTTCAAAATAATTTTGGAAGGTTTGCGTTGCCTATATTTCCTGAATCAAGGTTGCTAAACCAGTGCTTCCCAATTTTTTTTCCTTTATTGTCTCAATCTGCTTATGAGAAAGTCCTTTTTATCCAATGTAGGTAAAACACTTTAAGACAATTTAAATGTTCCTGTTGTGATTGGGTAATAGGTTCATGTGTCATTACCCAAAGAAAAACCATTTTCATCCAATTTTGGGTAATTTACCCAGGTTTGGGAAGCACTGTGTTAAATGACACAACTGTTGGCAACTTGACAAGCTTTATGCACAGATAAGACATTTAAGCTGTGTTCATTTTAAGAAGTGGCAAATGCAAAGATGTGTAAGTAGAACTCCACCACAGATATGCAGTTGACTTGTAATATCTACTTGTATTTTATTGTTAATAATATGAATTAATTAGTTCAGCAGCCCCATGCATGAGCTCACTGATGGGAAAATGGACATCAAACTGCAGTCTAAACGCTACTTGTGTATTCTTTCATTCTTCCTTCATGGCTCTCAGAAGACTGTACTTAAGAGTTTCCAATTGGTTTTTCATCTAAGTAACAACCAGATCCAACTAGTTAAGCTTCAGCAAAATTACTGTATCATTAGTATCTGCATATAATAGCACTTCAGAAAGTTTTTCCCCTCCCCAGAATTCCAAAAAAAGGGGTGGATGAATTCAGATGTTAACCCATGCCTGTTTTCTCAAATAGCATTTAGAGAAGAAAAGGAAGGTAAGGTATGCCATCTCAGGAGCCCATTTCAGCTGGACTCTCCTCATCACAGGGTCTTTTATCATCACTGCTCTCTGAAAAACAGTCCAGTCGTTTTCAGGGTTGTTGTTTGTTTAAAACATGATTTATTGCATTTGCCTGTAATCTATTTTAGTCAGATTTGCATTCTGGAAAGTTGAAAATAAATATCTGTAATAAATAAGGAAATGAATTTGTACCAACATAAGATCTCATAAAATATAAGGTGCGGGCACCTCCCTTAAGATTTCTTGGAATGGGCTGTCTTGGGAAGGTTTAGCTCATTGCAAGAAATAAGCAATGTGTGGAAAGTGTTTAAAATATTACACCATCTAATGTTTACATTTGTGAATTTTAAACAGGGATACTATTTTATTTTGTTCATTGACAAACCAGTGGTAGTATCCTGCCTGGTCGCATCAGTTTAGCTAACTGGTAGTAGCGACAAACATTTGGCCCTGCCCACCCGCTCCTGCTCTTTCCTGTCCTATATCACCCCCTTTTTCCCCCCCTAGCTCAGCTGAATTGTGTGGAAGCTGTTTTCCACACCTCTGTAGCCTTCCTACTCACCGGGGCTGCCTCTGGTAACCTTAATATCCTTTGTTTTGAAGCCAGGCGGCAGTGAACTGGTAGTAAAACCAGTTGAATCCCACCACTGTGACAAGTGTTTTGGAGCTGTTACTCCTACCAATTTTAGTTTTTGTGCCTATTCCTAGAATTATGATTCTATCATCTTGACCTCTCAAAAGTTTCTACATTACCATCTTTTCATGCTCAGTGGAAGATCACTATCTGCAAAGAGATTCATTCAACTTTTCAAAATATACTGAAGATATCCATATACTAATGATTAATAGTATGACACCAGCTAAACTTTGTACGAAAAACAAAGATATTGAGAAAAAGCCAACACTGACAAGATGTTTATTTATAGGTACATTTAGTGAAAAAATAGCAGGCAACTAAGTAGCTCTAGAATATCTATAATTATCTTTCCTAGTCTGGAAATAATAAATGTAAAAAAATACCATGTGCTACTCATCTGTATAGTTTATCTTTATTTCTTTCAAATAGACAAGTATTCAGAGTTTTTTAAATACCTGTCAGGTGTGAAGAATCATGACTACAGGTTAGGTTACAGTTAAGAAGATTTATTGTTCACATCTAGACACAAGAATTTAATCAAGTAATGATCAGCACTAAATTAGCGCTAGATATCAACATAATCCAAGGGGGACTGGAACTAGAGAGTTGGTGGCATGTAACAAATTTAGCCTGACTCCACCCCTTTGCCTCTTTTTGCTCCTACATCATTGTATAATGCAGACAGAGATGATATTGTGCAGCTTCTACACTGAGATGACATTATTGACAACTCTGAGGTCTCTAGAAAAACAGCTTTGAAATAAATCATTAGCATATAGTTCACTAACTATATTTAAAAGACTAATGGAATAGTAATTAGCCAATTTTGGGGGGGGAAAACCCACAATTCTTATTGACAGCCCAATCAAATTCAGCACTATTACTTTACATGATAGGTAGATCAAGGTTATTTAAGGTTAACCTGGAAAGTCATTTAAAGACAATTCAAGAAAGAACAAGATTAACTCATTGCTGCATAACACAAAGAAATGTTCAGCCCTAACCTCACTTGGAGCTGATCTTGCAAGCCCAGATAAGTCTATTAAATGCCCCCCAAATTAGGAATCCTTATCCTTGATCACTTGGGCTATGCCAGTCATCTAATTGGGTGTCTTTGTCTTTGACAGGGATTTATAAGGTTTTTTCAAACCTAGTGCTGATTTCTATAGATTACTTCATTCACTCCATGAACCCTAGAATTTTTGACCAATTCAGTTTTAGTTATGGCACATACATGATCACACCAGGGTTGGACATGGAACTAAAATCTGGAATTTTCCACTGGTATATTTACTATTAACATCTCCTAAGGCCTAGCAAATAGTTGTTGAAAAATATGCATTATTTTGGAGAGTGTTTCCCAGAACAGATGGGCTGATACAACTGTGCAGCTATAGAAAGTTGAAAAATTGTGAAACTATTGTTTCCAGCTGCCTAGATATCCGACTAATAGTCATTAAACATTAGCGTTTTGGACAACAAAACCCAAGCATTATCAGCTAATTTCACAAATAACCATGAATAGCCACTACTGAAATGGATATGAATGATAAAAAGAGCAATTGTGCTAATTAAGAAAACTCCGTAGATGGGATTGGATTCTCATCTACCCCAGGTTATATAGTCTGCATTACAGTCTCTATACGCTCACCTCCTCAAAATAAATAAGTCAAGCTTGAAGACTATTTATATTGCCCCTTATAATTCCTTTGCCTTATAAAAGTGGGTCAAACCATTAAATGGAGTGCATTCACTCTCAAATATACAGTACTAATTTCATAATATTTGCCCTGGTGATCTCCCCTTTCGTGGAACAAACTATAGAAATATTTACGTTTGGATTGATAACATTTGCTTCGTTAAAATGCATTCAACTATGCATTAAGGATGCCTTAAGGTGATTCTTCCATGGAACAGAAGTTGATAGTATAAATCTTTTCTTTCAATTCTATAATTCTAAATTCTATGCTTCATATTAATTACTAATAACCACAAATTGAATACATAACCAGGAAGAAGAGAGAACCAGCTTGGTAAAGCATGAGATCAGAAACAATAAGACTGAGCACCAGTTCCATCTTATATACAAAACCAGCCTTGAACCCTAGGAAGCAGACAATGACACACTACTTCTGAAATCTTGCTTAGAAAACTGCAGGCAGTTTAGTCCAAGCAGTTTCCAACACTGACTTGAAAGCACACACACTCAAATACACAAACAAAACAAAAATAAAAATAAAAAGAGGAAAGCAAAAGCCAAATTACAAAGAAATGTGTAATTTATGGAACAAAAAAATGGAAATTGGACCAAATTGTTTAAAAAAGTTTTTCCTTCACTCTAGCAAAATCAGTTCAAATACTGATAAGTAATAATACTTATAATTATTGAGCCTACAAATCTGCCATTTTTTTGGCTACCCACCATGTATAAAGAGTCCTTCTGTAAATATTTTTGTAAACCCTGCTCATTCCACCTTATTCACATCCCAGTTGGATTACTGCAATGTGTCTACATGGGGCTGCCCTAGAAGAATATTCAGAAGCTTTTACTGGTGCAAAATGTGGCTATATAGGCAGTTATGGCTGCTGGTTACTTGGCACAAACTGTGAGAGGGTATCATCTGGTGGAACCCAGGAGGGTGGCCTTTTCTGCCGTAGTGCCTGCTTTTTAGAAGATCATCCCCTCCCCCCAAGAAAATAGGTCTGCCTCAACTCTACTGGTCTTTTGCAAGACATTAAAAACTTGGTTCTGCCATTAAATCTGGGACTCTGACAGTGTGAAAGAGCCTATTTCTTTGGATATACTGATTGTGGGATGCTGTTGAATTTCTCAGTTGCTAATTTTACGTTATTTCTGTTTATAATTATTGACTGTGCTTTTATGTTCTTTTAACTACCCAGAAGTATGTGTA
The DNA here is from genome assembly GCA_032468195.1 of Cerberus rynchops. Taxonomy (NCBI): domain Eukaryota; kingdom Metazoa; phylum Chordata; class Lepidosauria; order Squamata; family Homalopsidae; genus Cerberus; species Cerberus rynchops. Next base: position 445,242 of record JANHFJ010001533.1, on the reverse strand, counting down.
TGAGATAGGCAGCCATATAAAATAATTAAACAAGCAACAAGTGGTGTCAAATATTGCTCTGAAAAGCAAAAGCAAACAGACAGTTCAACAGAGAATGCTTTTAAAAAGGCCCCTCTAAAAGCCCCGTGTTTACCATGAAAAATGGTACAAACAATTAATTTTTTTCTACAATAGAATGAATACCTCGATTTTTTTTAGAATGAAAGCATAGTCTGACTCTGATTATAAAGCAATGCATTTCGTTGGGATATCATCTTACTTCAGAAAAAGCAGGCTATCCATCTCTCTTCACACACGTTAAATGTAAGCCTGACTGAAACCCTCCTTTCCCCACCCCCACCCCATAGATTTAAATAATCTGAATAACCACGCAGATTACAGGAAAAACAAAAACAAAAAACCAAGAGATTAACAGATTTAAGAATATACCTGTGCAGATTTGAAAGAAAGAGGGCAGGAAGGAGAATATCGGAGGACAGGAAGAAGTGGCAAGGGCAGAGAAGACAGGGAGGGGGATCTCAGTTTAGGCAGTGACCCAGGAGAAAAGTGTTATTTCATTGTGCTTATTCATAGGCATTGGTGGCCTTCACCTTGATGTCCATTTAATGTTGTCCTATTCAGCAAAGGTTCCTATGATCAGGCAATTATCTTTCATTTATAGAAAAACATCTCTGTGTTTCAGACACTTTCCTCACCAGTTCTGCTATAGATCAATATCTCCTTAAGACCTTGCACTATTGTTTGGGAGAATGATATCGATTTCTCCAAGGAACAAGGGATGATGTTTGCATGAAGGGGGAAGCGAGAAAGAAATGCCACAGATGCCTCTGTATCAAATTCTGGCTGAAAGATGTGTTACAAGCAAGTAATAAATTGTACTCCTTGGCATTTTAAACCACAGTGTCACATATTGTATTTTTACGCTCACACTTCATTTCTGCAGAAGGAAAGGGAGCATCCGGGCCCTGTCTTTTAAAAAGCCAACTTATTTACAAAGCATTATAAGAAGTTTCTATTTCCTGCAGATTAAAGCTACTGTAATTAAACATAGATTTAAAATCTGTTTGTGAAAAAAAAACATTAATTTTTCATCTAGTTGTGAAAATTTGTTGATTTGGGAGAATGGGTGCCATTGCTACTTGCATGATCTTACAGTAATAAGTAGTAATAAAGTCACTAAGAAAGACAAAGACAATGTGAAAAAGGCCTATTCAAATTTCCCCCTTTTTACACAAACGAGTTTTACAGAGGAAATTCAAAAATGTCTTTATAAACAGACATTTATTTAACAAACTTATTAATTCCTGATTTATAAACAAATTCTTCCCATCAATTTCTTTCATCAGTATACAGGATGGTAACAATCTGCTATTATTTCTAATGATATTGTTTGGCAAGAGTGTTAAGAACAATCAATCAACGAATCAATCAATTCTTTATTTTGGTCAAAGACCAGCATAAGATATTAAGATGATTTTTGATCACTT
>JANHFJ010001533.1:351640-363952 GCA_032468195.1 Cerberus rynchops | reverse complement strand
AGGAATAGAAGTTCCTAAGTCAGAAGTAGAATTGTTCCAACAAAAAAAGGTAGTCTGAAAAATGGCCTTTTATATTAGAGAACCTGAATATGTTTAATTAGGAAAATTACCGGTAAGTCCCTTCCTCTTGAATAGATGTTCATTTCTTTTTAGCTGGCAATATGATTTAGAGTTTGGCATTCTCCCAGGAACCATCTCTGAATTCTTATTATTGGATATCTATGATCAATTGTGACTGAGTCAGACCAATCATTCACAAATGGCTGACAATTTGAATTGTAGGCTGGAAGTCGACTTGGTGAGTTGGGACAATGGCTGGTGTGCCAGCAGAGATGGCTCTGTGTGGCAACTAAGGTACTTGTGCCATAGGTTTGCCATCACGGGTATAGGGTCTCCTGCTTGAGCAATAGGTTGAACCAGAATACCTTCAAGGTCTCTTAAAGCTCTATTCTGCTTGATTAACTTTCTAAAATTATTTCTCCTCTAGCTTATTCTGTCTTTGCAAAATGGAAAGAAGTTATGTGAATATTCTGATCATAGGAGTAGCAGATTTTTTTAGCAGTTGGAGACAAAGGAAATGAAGGAGAGGGCAATGTGTGCAGGAGTGCTATTGAGATGGAGGAAGACAGGGGCTTGGGAATTTACTCCCATTGATTCATCTAACAAATCTACCTTCATTAACATGGATAAACTACTTCTAAATTGGAATAACCCTGATTTTTCTAACTCAACAGTTCTCTGCTTTACAGAAACTTTGTTCAGTGAGACTGTCTTTGATAGTATAATACAATTCCCTTGGTTTCAGATTCAAAGAGGAGATTGGGTTACAGAGACACTCGTGAAAAAAAGAGAAAGGTAGAATTTGTTTCTATGTTAATATCTGCTGGTGCAAGGATGTCACAGTGCTAAAGGAAATTTGCAATATGGACTTAGAGTCACTATTCATCAAATTGTAAACCATCGTATGCTCTGTGAGAGCATGCGAGACCACTAAATTTTGATTGGAGTTTATATATCACTTCAGGCTTGCACAAGCAGCATAATGCAGACTCTAGCAGAGAGGTCCCCAAGCCCAGGCTGCCACAAAAATATCCAGAATTCCTATTCATTGTCTTAGGGGAATTTAATAGAATTAATCTTCCTCATAAGCTGTCCACATATACTCAGCATGTCAGCTGTCTCACTAGCTGTCATGTTAAAGGGTACTTATTGCTTTTTACCTCATGCAGACATAGATCTCTCTGATCATTGTATGATCCATCTATTTCCATCTACAGGCAGAAACTTAAAACTGCAAAGCAGAATGGTGAAGTGTTGGACTGAAAAGGCAAATTTAGAGCTTCAGGCTTGCTTCAATTGCACAGATTTTGAATGTTTTTGAATCTGCTTTTGCAGACTTAGATGAATTTACTGATACATATGATATATACCCATGTTGGCAAACCTATGGCATGTGTGCCCAAGTTGGCATGCAGAGCCATCTCTGCCGGCACGCCAGCAGTCAGCCCAATTAACAGACTGCACATGCATGCGCGTGCATGACTTCGTAACTGCGCATGTGCTAAAAATGGGGTACTATAGTCATGCACAACTGTGCATGTTCTAAAAACAGCATGGGAGTCACATCTTGTGAGGGAGAGGAGTGAGTCGGGGCTGGGCTCTTTCCCTTACTTGCCTGTCCAGGCAAAGGGCGCTCATTGCTGACAGCCATCAAGTGCCAGTCACCACATGAGAAGATCATCCTGCCAGCCACCAGTAACAAGTGGTGTGCAGGTGTGGGGAAGGGGGGCAGCCCGGGAGGAGATCACCCCGCTAGCCCCCAGGAGCAAGTGGTGTGCTGGGAGGGCGGCATGGAGCAGGGCAGCTGAATGGGAGAAGATCGTCCCACCAGCCCCCATGAGCAAGCGGCATGCTGAGCAGGCAGCCTGCAGAAGGGCAGCTGCACAGAAGATCGCCCCACCAGCCCCCAGGAGTAAGCGGCATGAGGGCAGTGTAGAGTAGGGCAGCTGCCTGGGAGATCACCCCCAAAGCCGCCAGCAGCAGGAGGCGTGCCACAAGGGTGACTCGCAGTGGCGTGGAGAACAGAGGCCACCCAAGAGCAGATCACCCCAAAACTGCCAGCAGCCGGAGGCTTGCTGGGGGGGCGGCCAGCAGTAGCATGGAGAAGAGCAGCTGCCAGTAGCCGGAGGCATGCTTGGGGAGGCGGCCGACAGCGGCATGGTGAAGGGCAGCCAGGGGACCACATAGCTTCCGGGCACCAACAGCAGTCTGCTGAGAAAGGGCGGGTCAGCTGGAAGGGGTGAGGTCATAGCCGCCCCTCTCCTTCCCGGCTGCCCTGCTGCCCACCTATAGCCGCTGTCTCTGCTGACCGCAACTTCCTCCACCAGGCCTGTCTGGTTGTGCAGGAGGCCATCTGGCCCCGTGTAAACAGGCCTGGCTTCCAGCACAGCCTCCCACAGCAGCAGCCCATGCATCTCAGAAGGCAGCGCCTCCCAAGACATGCACCCTGCAGCTGCACCATCCACCGGCCGCCCCAAACCTCCAGCTCAGCCTTGAGTGTTTTGCATGACCGCATGCGTGACTGGTGTGCGCATGCATGTCTGCACATGTGCAGAAGATGCAGGCATGCAATGTGCACTTGCTTTGCTCATGCATTCACATTTGGCATTCAGTGCCAAAAAGGTTTGCCACCATAGCTAGACTATGAGTGGCATCTCCAGTGTTGTTTTGTGAAAAAAAGGATAGGTCTCCTTCTCTGCATTGATTATAAAAGCTTAAATGCTGTGTGAGGAGAATGTGTATCTGTTGCAGCTAATGAAGGATGTGATAGTGCATTTAACCAAAGGAAAAATCTTTACTAAGCTGGACTTGAGGGAAGCTCACTACAGAGTTTGCATTAAGGAGAGAGACAAATGGGAAACTGCCTTTAATTGCCCTTTGGGTTGCTTCCAGTTCAAAGTGCTCTCATTTGGGTTACAAGGGACACCTACTGTTTTCATATAATTAATCAATGAGGTGCTACATGAACATTTGTATAAAGGGGTTCTGGTGTCAAGCCTAAAAGGAAAATATATGCTGGGGTTTTATTATTCTATGCTTTTGCAAGAAATACGGCAGTTCTTTTAGTCATGACACATTGTAAGAAAGGCCAAGGAGATGAGAAGTTGGTTTTAGATAGTAACAACTTGGAGACTTTTATCTTTTCACATTCCTTCTGAATTTTTCTCATAAGAATCAAGGACAGTTCATTTGCACCTAATGTGGGTGGTTGCAGAGATGAACTTTGGATGCCACCTTGACTGGATTGGAGTGCAGTTGACATGCGATAATTAATGGGGAGGAATTTTCAGTTTAGTTGGGTGGAGAAAGCCCGGGAATTTCAGATTCAGGATTTCTCCAGACGTACCAATACAATGTCATCAATAAAATCTCATTCTAAGGACTTTTGTTTCTTTGGAGTTTTGATTAAATTGTGGATGCTGTGCAGAACCCTGACATCCTGAATCTCCTAAAAAAGATACTGCATCAGCCTCTCACCATTGAGGCAGATGGCCAGAGTCCTAAGCCCTGGGCGCTCTTCCGACCTCTCGGATTGCGCAAGAGCTTAACGAAGATGGAAGAGAAGAATGCAGCAGTGGACTTAACTGTAGAAGCAGTGTTGGCACCCCTCGACAAGTACACCAGCCTGATGGGGACAATGTTGACCGCCATCATAGAAGCAATGGGCATGGGGCCTGAACTTGTACAGGGGACTCGACCTAAAGCACAATTGATCTGGTCAAGCACCTAAGAGGAGCAAGTTCCATCTGGGAAAGCAACGGCAAGCCTCAGGCTGCAGACTGTCCTGGAGGCCAGGATCCATCCCATGCCTCATCAGATGTCTGGGTGGAGGGAGAAGCTGGGTTTTGAAGCAATGGAGCTGAAGAGCCACGCCATCCTCCCCCCCTCCCGCGTCATATCAAGAGCAGTTGGGTCAACTGTGTGTGGGCACTCACCCAGCTAAAGTTTACGTTCATGACTCAGGTGAGTGGGAGAACCTCTCTATTCAGTGCAGGGAGGACTACAAGGGCGCCCCCTTAATGGTTCCAGCAGTGGCAGCCACCAGGGTTGACCCAGCTCCGCAATTGGGTCTGCAAGGTCCACCACCAGGGGCAGAGGCTCCTGGCATTCAGCAGTTACCCCTGCTCCCACCCACAGTGCAGATACTGCCTGGATGGGCTTTTTACCCAGGGCAGGGATGGGTCCAATGCCAATGGGTACCAGCCCAACCAGCCTCAGAGCCACCGCAGCTGGTGCCACCACAATCTCTGCAAGCCCAACCAGCACCTCAGCAGCCAGCCACAGTGCCTGAGCTGCCCCCCTTCAAGGCAACTTTTGATGGGACCCCCATGAATTTGGAATACTTCCTAAACCACATCTGAGTGCACTTCGATACCCATAACCATCGCTATCCTACTGAGAGGGAGATGACTTCTGCAATCACCAATGGGATAAATGATGGGGAAGTATCTGAATGGTTCACTGAGATGCACAACCAGGGAACACCTGAATTAGATGACTTTGACTAGTTTCTGCATGTGTTGTAGACCCAATTCGAAGATGCTATGCACTGCAAGGAAGTGGAGGCCGAACTGAAGGGGCTGGCACCCAAGGGGCTGGCAAACAAAGAGGCTGGCACCCAAGTAGTATATTTGTGAATTCTGCCAAGTGGCTGGCAAGTTTTGAGATTGGACCGACCGACTCTTGATTCACTATTTCAAGGAATGCCTGGACCCAGAACTCAGAAAAGCATGCAGGATAAGAGGGGCACCAGAACAAATCCAAGATTGGTACCACCTAGCCGTGGCTATGCACCTAGAGATCTACCCATATTGAAAAGCCCTGGCTGCGAAGATGGCAAAGAAACTCACTGGGAAGCTAGTGGCAAGCCAGCCTGTCCATCCCATCAGAGCGGCTCCTGTGCAACAGGTAAAGTGCTTCAGATGTGGACAGCTTGGCCACTGGGCTTCTGAATGCCTCATGCCAGCTCTGGTCCCACAAGTGAAGCCTCCAGCCATGACAAAACCAAGAAAGGCCCCTCCATACAAGGCCATGACTGGAGGAAAATTGGCAAGGCAGGCTGTGGAGGTTCCCTCCCCACGTCATGGGAAGGGGAAACTCTAGCAACCAAGAGCAGCCCCAAATCGAGCGATGAGGATGCCCAAGAAGACCCAATGGTGAGTGTGGATATTCCCCCCTTCTTTGTCGAGACCCACCTCGTCATCCCATGGACAGGGGTAAAAAAGCCCATAGATGCCATCATAGATATGGGATGATGAGATGCTTAATAAGCAAGGCCATAATTAAAGAACTAGGCATCCACACCAAAACCTTGATCCACCCGATGCACTTCAAACAGGTGGACAGGTCATTGATGGGGGACACTCCTGCAACATTGGTTATGGAGACCCTCCATTTGGAAGTGTGGAAACACTGGGAGCTTATACGATTTGTAGTAGCTCTCAAAATGACAGATCCTTTGATGTTGGAACTAGTCTGGCTAGATAAGTGAGGCCCAACCATTTGTGGGAAGGGGGCTATAGAAAATTGAAGATAACCACTGGTCCCACACCACCTCCACCCAATGGCATCCCCAATTTTGAATACCCTAACTGAGAAAAGCCCAGCGGAGAGTCAGTGGCTTCATCCACAGAAATCACCCCAGACATGACAGAAGTGCTAGGGGAATACCAGGACCTTGCAGAGGTCTTCAGCAATGTGCTCCCACCCCACCAGCCCACTGACTGCCATTGAATTTGTGCCAGGAGCCAAACTGCCAAAGCCAAAACTGTACTCAATGACATCAAGGGAGATGGCCAAGCTGTGGAAATACATAGATGAAAACCTTGCACGGGGTTTCATCCAACCAGCCACCTCCTAAATAGTGGCCCCAATCCTATTCCAAAAGAAAAAAGATGGGGTGATGAGGCTTTGCATGGACTTCCGTGGGATCAATGCTGTTAGTGTGGAAAATACCTATCCACTCCCACTAATGAGGGACATGCTCAACCATCTTCCGAAGGGCAAAATATTCATGAAGATGGACTTGCGGGAGGCTTACTATTGAGTACGCATAAAAGAAGGGGATGAGTGGAAAACTGCTTTCAACTGTCCCTTAGGAAGTTTCCAATTCAAAGTCATGCCGTTCGGACTGCAAGGGGCCCCTGGAGTCTTCATGCAGTTGATCAATGAGGTCATTCATGAGTACCTCTACAAGGGGGTCCTTGTCTTCTTGGATTACATCCTCATATTCAGCAAGACCATTGATGAGCATATCAAACCGGTCTGGCAAGTCTTACAGAAATTACTAGCCACCAAACTGTACACCAAACTATCAAAGTGCAAATTCCACCACACTGCTTTGGACTACTTAGGCTACAGCATTTCTAGTGGAGGCATAGAAATGGACCCCAAAAAGGTCTCTGCCATTTTGGACTGGCAACCCCCTCGCACATGACGGCAGCTACAGAGTTTCTTAGGGTTCGCAAACTTCTATCAACAGTTCATCCCAGCTTTTGCACAAGTCGCGCTGCCTTTAATGGAATTGCTGAAAACCAGGGAAAGAAACCCCAAGCTGTGACCGACCCAGCCAATAAAATGGACAATGATGTGCCAATGAGCTTTTGAAATCCTGAAAAAACTGTTTGCTCAAGAACCCATTCTCCGGCACCCAGACCCCTTTGACCCCTGGACCCTTTGTGGTCCAGGCAGAGGTCAGTGATGTCACCTTAGCTGCCGTGCTCCTTTAGGAGAACCCACATGGCCAACTCCAACCCTGCGCCTACAAGAAACTAACAGAAACAGAATGGAGGTGGGCCATATGGGAAAAGGAAGTGTATGCAGTCCACAGGGCCCTACTCTCCTGGAGACACTTCCTTGAAGGCAGCAAGTGCCATTCCAACTGTGGACAGATCACAGAGACCTGGAGGTGCTGTAGAACCCCAGGAAGCTGTCTCCCAAACAAGTGCACTGGGTGCAATACTTTAAACGATTTGACTTTGAACTCAAACACATTTGGGGGGGGGACATCCTTGCTAATGCACTGTCCCAAAAGTTCAACAGTAAAAGAGAAGAAATCATTCAAGCGGTATTATCCCCCTCCCAACCAGCAGCCCAAGCCACCATGAGAGCCCAGGGCCGATGCCAAACCCAAGGGGGATCACATCCGCTGACTAAAGGCATAATCACTGCTCTACCAAGTGACCCTCAGTTCCTCAACAACCAGGACTCCCTCACGATCCAAGACAGCCTCGCCTGGAAAGCCACAAAAATCTATGTCCCAACCAGCCTACACATAAAGATCCTAGATCATGTCATGACTACAAATTGGCCAGACACTTTGGCTTCCTCAAAACCCTCCATTTGGTGTGAAAACAATTTTGGTGGCCCTGGCTCAAGCCCAAAGTAGAGGATTATATGAAGAGCTGTATTGTCTGTGCCACAATGAAAGGCCAACCTGGAAAACCTCCAGGTCTTTTACAAACCATGGCCAAACCCTTCTGGCCACGGGAGGAAATTGTAATGGACTTTATAGTAGAACTCCTCCCTAGCAAGGAGAAAATGGTCATCTGGACTGTGATCAACTTATTATCTAAACAAGCACACTTTGTGGCCTGCCTGGGCTTCCTTTCAGCAAAAAACTAGCCAAAATGTTTATCCAACACATCTACCCACTGCACAGAGCCCCAAGACGAGTGATCTCCAACTGAGGGGTACAATTCACCACAAAGTGCTGGTGGCAGTTTTTTGAAGTCTATAGGATTGGTTCAGGATTTCATCTGGCTATGAATGGAGCCAGGGAACGTACAAATGCCGTGGTAGAACAATACTTAAGATGCTATATGGATTACCAACAGGACAACTGGGCAGACCTATTAACTTTTGCGGAGGTTGCCTACAACAATGTGGTACACAGCAGTATGGGGCTTATGCCATTCCAAGTGACCAGTGGGGTGGACTTCGTACCAATTCCTGAACTGTCTTGAGTGCCCCCTTCCTTCATGTCCCTGCAAGAGTGGATGGACTCGTTGAAAGAGGGTTGGAAAAAAACCAAAGCTGCCCTCAAAAAGTCAGCAGAGACCTATAAAAAACAAGCCAATAAACACCGGAGTGACCAAACTCCCTTTAGAGTAGGAGAAAAGGTTTATTTATCCACTTAATATCTCAAAATTACCAAGTAAAAAATTGGGCCCGAAGTTTCTGGGTCCTTTCCCTATAGTCAAGATAATAAACCCTGTAACGGTCCAACTGAACCTTCCTAGATGATTAGGGAAGGTCCATCCGGTACCCCCCAGTCCCATAGTGGTTTAAGGACAAACCCATTACGAAGTTAAAAAGATATTAGACTCAAAGATTCATTGGGGAAAATTCTTATACTTAGTCCAGTGGAAGGGATACCCCTTGTCTGAAGCTACTTGGGCGAAAAGTTGGGACAATAAGGCAAATCAGTTGGTTAAGAAATTTCATCAGAAGTTTCCTGATAAACCCAAGGAACCTCCTGGGGGGAGGGGTCATTGATTGTGTGCTGGGAATATACTAATGGGTATTACTATTTGTTAAGGAAATGATCTTTCATTGAGGAGGGAGGTGGACTGTCAAGCCTAGAAGGAAAATATATGCTAGGGTTTTATTATTCTATGCTTTTGCAAGTAATACGGTAGTTCTTTTAGTCATGACACATAAGAAAGGCCAAGGAGTTGGGGAGTTGGGGTTTGATAGTAACAACTCGGAGGCCATTATCTTTTACATTCTTTCTGAATATTTCTCATGGGAACCTAGGCCAGTTCATTAGCACCTGGTGTGGGCGGTTTGCGAGATGAACTTGGATGTCACCTTGACTGGATTGGTGAGCAGCTGACATGTGATAATTAATGGGAAGGAACTTTCAGTTTACTTGGGTGGAGAAAGCCCAGGAATTTCAGATTCAGGATTTCTCCAAACATACCAATACAGTGTCTTCAATAAAATCTCATTCTGAGGACTTTTGTTTCTTTGGAGTTTTGATTAAATTGTGGATGCTGTGTGGAACCCTAACACTGTCACATCTTGGCTACTGAAATTTGAAAATAAAGTGGCTATTTCTGTTCTATGTTTGAAGTCTTATAAAGAAAACATAAAAAGAAAGTGGAAAAAAGAAGAAAAATCAACTTTGCCATCTGGTAACATGAATGACTGAAATTCTGTATGTTCATAATTTGACTGAAGTATTTGCAAGTGTCTCATATTTAACCCTGGATATAGAAGGGTATATTTAATACATTACTCAATAATCAGTTTCAGTATGGTGCTTTCTGGATATGTTGACCACAGTGTGAGTATATTCAAATAAAAAGATAATCCTACCCTACATAAAAAGCATCCTAGAGTCCATTAACTGGCTACTTAACCATTTGGAATAACCATAGCCTTACAAAACATACTAAGCAAACCCACAGATCCTGTACCAAAGGAAGACAAAACAGGAATCATTTTCAAAACAAATATAAGGACTGTGAATGCTACTATGCAGGGCCAATAGATAGTAGACTAGTAGAAGGTACCCATACACACTAGCTAACTACCAAAATAATCAACACAAGGTCATTAGTCTTTCATCACATAGACTGCCTCTGACAAAACTAGAAAACAGTGAAAATCTTAGGAGTAAATCAGATTTTAAAAAACACAAGAAATTTATTAAAAGCATGACATTCTGACCATGCCATCAATCAACAAACAAACAATCTTAAATCCTAACTACAGATTTATCAAAAGACATAACCAAATACCAGCCTTAGTACAATGGCTCTCTATATAATATTTCCCCCTATACAGACACCTGTACTTTGAAGAAGCTGATTGACACTTTGCACTTGGTGCTTCTACCCAGAGTCTGCAAATACAGACTGAAATCTGCATACTTTTGATATATTATGTGAAGACATAACTTTCTGGAGAAGGCTGCAATGCTGGGAAAGATAGAAGAAAAAGAAGAAAAGAAAGGCCAACAGCAAGGTGGATGGATTCCATTATATTTATGTGGGGTACGCAATTCGAAGACTAGGTTAGTGACAGAAATTTAATAAACAAAAACAAATATGGTTTGAAGAAAATCTATCTATGTAGTTGCCTAATTTATGGCACTTAATCAATTGTCACTTTGTAATCATCCAGCCAGATAAACTAGAAGCATCTCTTTATCAACCTAATAAGCAAAGGTGAAACAATCCCAAGAAAGAAATGATACCCTTTCAACAATAGCAATAGCAATAGCATTTAGACTTCTATACCACTTCACAGTACTTTTACAGCCCTCGCTAAGAGATTTACAGAGTCAGTCATATTGCCCCTAACAGTCTGGATCCTCATTTTACCGACCTCAGAAGGATGGAAGGCTGAGTCAATCTTCAGCCTGGTGAGATTCAAACTGACAAATTCCAGGTAGCTGGCAGTCAGCAGAAGTAACCTGCAGTATTGCATTCTAACCACTGCGCCACCAAGACTCCAAGTCACCCAATCCTGCAACTATCAACACCAGTGGTCGAATTCAAATTATTTTACTACCGGTTCTGTGGGCGTGGCTTGGCAGGCATGGCTGGGGAGTCATGTGACTGGGTAGGCAATTTCTGTAAGCAGAGCAATAAAGATTAACCTAGAAACAACACCAGTTGTTTCCTGTCTTCCTTACAGGGTTAACCCTGTAAAGTGGAAAAAAACAAAAGGAGATTTCTTCTAACAATCGGTTCTCCGAACTGCTTAAAAAATTTACTATCGGTTCTAACGAACCTGCTAGAACCTGCTGAATTCCACCTCTGATCAACACTATAGGAAAAGACCAACAAACCCATCAAATTTGATTTACCCATCAAATTTATCAACAGTAAGATATAAATCACTTCGAAATCCATATATCCCCACAGAACCACCCCGCCCAAGCACATCCAACCAAGCAAGATAGGATATATAACCATGCCAACCACTTAATTTCATTTCTTTAAAAAGTCTAAATTACCTAGTAATAAAATGATTTCAACTCCAAAACCATACCTGAAGAACTTAAAATGCAATATTGTTTCAATGCATCTAGAGCACCTCACATTACGTTTCAAATAAAATGAACAGCAGAGTAGATAATTTCCAATAGTCAAACATGAAAGGAGAGGCAAAGTAATTGTGTATGCATGCATATATTTATGCTTATGTCCTCAATCCTGTTGGACTTTGTTCAGTAAAAATCAAATTGCTAAGTAAATATCCCAATAATATAAAATGAGGATGACAATGACAAGGATACAATAAAATAATCAATATATCCTAGAATGGATGACTAAACCAATCAGTTCTGGCTGAAGGCACAATGAGGTAAATTATATGTTACCAGTTAGCAAAATACAGGGAGGGTAAAAGCTTCATTTATCTTTGGGTGATATTGGGGATTAATATGGAGAATTGAGGTACAGGTAAATGTAAACCAGAGAAAAGATAATTAAGAGCAAATATGTCCTCTAAATTGCATTTGGTAGAAACTGCAATTCTTTTTATGCTACAAAGCACAATGGATAACATGGATGCAATTTGAAGAAATGACCAAGAGCCGTGCTGAAAATGGAAGCCATAATTTATGTAGTTGGACTGAAAATGCATTTTGGTACTTAATATTGTCCAGCAGTTTACCCATGCAAAGGTAATGCAGCCAAATTCCAACATTGTAATTTGTCTCCTCTAAAGCATGATATACACAGATTTCAAGCAAGAATTTCATGAGCTTGTTTGCTGTTCTCTTTGATTCTGAAAAGAAATTGCAGCAAAGGGAGAATTATTTAAACGAAAAAATATAGAAGAGTAGTCAGAAATCAAATTATTGAAGAAATTAAATTTTGCTTTTTTTAGTTTACAATGGCATTAATTAATATTCATATAGTGATGGATAGAGACACAGATAGACATCTTAGATAAAGGGTTTTAATATTTTCCCCATCACACTTTCTTTTAATATAATCTTAATGTACCTACCTCTCTCAAAAATTGAAACATCAGAATGAACACAATTGAATATAAATGAAAAAATGCAATGAAACTTTGGAAAAGGTAGATTGATTGTAACAATGTACAACTAACAGGTTCTTCACACTACTGCTGGACTCTCTTGTCCTCTTTCCCAGTACTATATATTTCATGGTTTGGAAAACATTGTCCTAAATCAACCCACTATAGCAGGGGTTGGGAACCTTGGCTCTTTCATGACTCATGGACTTCAACTCCCAGAATTCCTGAGCCAGCCCTGGGAGTTGAAGT
>JANHFJ010001533.1:299534-310812 GCA_032468195.1 Cerberus rynchops | reverse complement strand
TTATTATTATTATTATTATTATTATTATTATTATTATTATTATTATTATTATTATTATTATTATTATTATTATCTAAGATTTGATATCTTATATAAAAGAAGACATAGTCCCTATTCTCAGGATTACAAGCTACAAAAACCAAGACAGGAAAAAAAGGGAGAAAATGCAAATGTATCAAGCATTTAAATACACTAGTAGTGATAAGTAAGTAACAAGGGAGAATGAAGAAGGTAATCCTGAGGTGCTCACCATGCTCCCTGCCTTATTTAATGTCTATTTTTTAAAGAAAGGGAAAAAAATAATGTTATAAGGCAAATCACTTCCCACTCCAGCATCATCTTTATGTCTTCATTCCCTTAAATGTTCCATATGCATTCTTTTTTTAAAAAAATCAATAAATGAAAGATAAAATGAAGGAGTGCAGTGGGGGGCAATTAGAAAGGAACAGATTGCATCCTTGCCTTTCTTTTCTTTTCTTTTACTCAAACTTCTATGCACTTTCAATCACAACAATAACTCTAAGTGGCTTACACAGTGTAAAATATTGAAATAACAGCAGCAGCAACAACTTACCGTAATAACTAAGAATTACCAGGCACCTGCATCAGGGTAAACAACGAAAACAATTATAAAATTAGGGGAAACATATCAGCAGGATCACAATACCTCCTGCCCTACAGCTTGATGATTTTCAAGTCTTTGCTGAAACACGACAGGGTTGTGAAACGTTGTATGGACATCAGGGAAATGGTGTCTCATAGGGTAAGCAAAGCTCCAGAAGGATTCCAAAACTGGATCCAACCCTTGTTCTGAGACAAATTTATTATTGTCTGAATGCAGTTACTAGACATCTTTCATAGGTAATGTAACATAATCAGTACCTAGAAGGGAGTGGGATTTGCTCTCTTTTTATATAGTGATTATATCATACTACCTATATATTCTTTTTACATACTAGTGGTTGCCCTGTCAATGTTGGTTGGGTGTTCTTGATGTTCAACCATCCCCTGCTTCTCTATTCTTGATGTTCATCATCCTGTCGTTCTCTGAAAGGACCTAGGCTACCTTAGAAAGAGATACCAGTACACATTTTATACATGTGATAAAAGTGCAAAAGTAATTAAGTTTTGCTATCCTATCACCACAGTGTAGAGTCTAACATGGGCTTGTACAGACTCCCTTTTTGTCTTCTCCAGCAACACTTCAACCCTTTCTTCTGTTGGTTCATCTCTCAGATTGATTAACTGTGTTGCCTTTATAGCAACCACACTGATTGTTTGTTCTCAAGAGAGTTGGAGCTTCGTGTCTTCAGGGAGACCTCTGGATTGACTTGTTATCTATTTGGTTTTTTTCTTGGCTATCAGTGATATTATCAGGAGTCTTCCCCAACACCAGATTTCAAAAGTGTCAGTTATTTTTGTACTGTTTCTTTTAAACTTCCAACTTTTTCTCCCATAGGGAGCCTATATGATTTTGATGTTTGTAGGTTTAGAAGCATGTACCAGCATCTCTAAGGGCTTTATTGGTATCTTAGCAAGTTCTAGTGTATACTTCTTGCCTGCTGGTTCCTTATTTGAGAGCTGATCCTAAAAGGCACAATCTTCACTGTAGGTTCTAAGGCTGATTGCAGTACTTGTTGTCATGGGTTTGAACTTCTTTATATTTAATATCAATTTTATTTTTTTTCACTTTGCTCTTTAACTTTCATTATTGGAGCTTGCAAATCATTTGGATATACAGCCATAAGCTGCATAGTGCAAGTTGATGTTTCTTCCTCCACTTCTAAAACCATATGAATCTTCTTCCAGCCCAGTTTTCCCAATATATATTCAGCCTATTGTCTGAGTAAATAAAGGGGTATTTATGTAGTCTTGGTCTCATTCCTTTGCCACCCTGTAGTCATATGTCTAAACTGTGGCTTCAGATCTTGAACATAAGTTTCACATGTGAACAAAAGGACATTCTGGGATTCCCTTTTCCCTAAGCACACTCGAAAGATTGATATGCTTGTCTCAGTCAAGGATCTTTCAGTCAACAACAAAACACATATCGACTTTTTTAAAAAAATGTACTTTGGCTTTCTCAAATATCCTGTGACAAAAATTTCCCCTTTTCTATATTTGTTTATTCTCTAATAGCTTCACTGGGATGATTTAATATTACTTCTTGTCTCTTTTAACAGTTCTCTGAAATTCTTTGTTAAGTTCCTTCCTGAAATCTTTGTATATTCTGGCTGTGGTTTTTCCTCTTTTTCAGGCAATTTCCATTGTTTGTTCTGACACCCAATTTGCTTTCTTCTGTTTCTTTGGTCTTTGGAAGTTTCTTTTCACGTTTACAGTATCCGTAACAGCTTCTCTGATTTTATTTCACAGTTCCTCTGTTCCTTGTCAAAATGTTTCCCATTGTTCTCCTTGAAGATGTGAAGATATGTTCAAGATAATATTTTGGACACTAGTTTGCATTGTTCTTCTGCTTTAATTTAACCTGGAACTATTACACTTTAATAGTTTGTGATATTTTCCACAGTTATTTCTGGTCATGTGTTCCCTGTAAAAATAAGGTCTTCCATTTCCTTCTACCAATAATATAGTCAATTTGATTTCTGTGTACTCTATCTGATGCCATCCATGTATAAACTCATGGTTGGTTGGTTGGTTGGTTGGTTGGTTGGTTGGTTGGTTGGTTGGTTGGTTGGTGACTGTGTTAGCAAAAAATAAATAATTAGGTTGGAAGAAACCTACAAGATGTTCTCCTGCTTTATTTCTGTTTTTGAGGCTAAACAAGAAGCCCATCTTGTTTACATGTTCTGACAATTTTAAATTGACTCTAAAACTCATCAATGCTACATTGTTCCTTGTGCCACTCATGATGTATGCCATCATAAATTATTAAAAATGTTAGCTGCTTTTCTGTTTTAAAAAATGACGGTCTTCCTTCTTCAACATCTAACCTGTGCAACCACTGCAAAGCCTGCCAAGTTCCTTGCAACAGCTAAAGCTTGCAGAAGCCGGGCTTGTAGAAATTAGGTGAGGCCCTCTTCTCATGGTTCCCAGTTTGGAGACTCCCCCCCCCCCACTATTTTAAAATGTATATTGCTGTTTCTGTGTTTTAAACTATTTGTGTTTTTAAAATTTATTAATATCCTCTTGGAATACTGGAATACTGTTTTGGTCATCAAGATACAAAAAAGATGTTGAGGCCCTAGAAAGTGTCCAGAGAAGAGCAACAAAGATGATGAAGCACCTGGAGGCAAAATCGTATGATGAATGGCTAAGGAAACTAGGTATGTTTAGCTTTATGAAGAGAAAGCCTAAGGATGACATGATAGCCGTCTTCCAATGCTAGAAGGCTGTCATAGGGAAGAGGGGGCTGGTTTATTCTCCATAGCAGCTGAGGGCAGGACAAGAACAATGGGTGGAAGCTTGTCAGAGGAGGATCCAATCTGGAAATGAAGAGGAATTGCCTCTTGAGTTGTGTGCTCCATTGCTGAAGACCATCAAGAAAATATTGGACAATCATTTATCTGGGATGCTATGAGGACTCCTGCTTGGTCAGGAGATTGGACTAGAGGACCATTAAGGTCCCTTCCATCCCTTTGATTCTACATCAGTGGTTAGGACAAAAACTTGAAAAATCATCATATTAAATGATAATCTGCATGTTAGTTGAATGTTAGTTGAATCAAAACCAAAAGATAAAAACTAATGTTTTAATAAAGATAATAAAAGATAATAAATATAAAAGCAAGAAAATTTTAGTCTTGTCTTCATTGTAAAGGAAATATAATGCAATGGAGCAAAATAGAGATGTATTTTTTAATTAAGGAAACAAATCTGAAATACCTGAAGGACTGTAGAAAATGGGGATAATCGAAGAACAGAAGAGAGATTAATAACAGAGAAGTTATGAAGAAAATGAGGAACTGATGAGAATAAAATTCTGTAGCGGAGCTAGGAGAAAAATCAGGTTCAAGTACAAGTCTCTCATTAATGCAAGCACTGTATTTATATTAGGATTTAATTTCTCAGTGTAGAAGTCCAAAAGAGATCTGAGAAAAAACATTTAATTAAAAAGATAATTATTAAAGTGAATTGGTGATTAGAGAAGGCCAGCATTAAATGATAATGTTTTTAAGCATAACACTGAGATGTAGTCTACTGCACAGGGGATACTTTTCCTCCACATTAATTCCAATACTGTAGCAGAAAAAGGCTGGATTCTGCAAGCAGCAATCTGCAAATTACAGAATGCAGCAGGATCCTGCCTGAAAATCAGAAACATGGAAGATATCTTTGTATCATTGTACCTTTCCCTACAACATAGCAATTCATTCCTGAGATCAAACCTCTAAAAATGGGTCAGAATTCCTGAATGGCAGATAACATCAGCAGAATGTAAAAGAGAAAAGATATGCAAGCAATCAGTCTGACACAGTGGTTAAAGACACTGAGCTACAAACTGGGAAGCCCTGAGTTTTGTTTTAGGTACAGAACCAACTGGGTAACTTTGGATCAGTCACTTTCTCTTGGCCTCAGGAAGAAAGCAATGGCTAACCACTTTTGAAAATGCTGCCAAGAAAAACAGTATCGAAGTCTTCTCCATTAGGCAAGATTGACATGAAGGCATAAATAAAATGCAAGTCCATACACAAAATGTACTGTAATGAACATATGCATAAATTAATTAAAACACAAATTTAGACTACAATTTTAGAAGCAAGACTTTCAAATGTAATTGTGATAAAATTAAAGGCAGAATGTGTAATAAAGGTCCAAGAAAGAATGTTTGCATTAAGCATCTCCTTTAAAAGCCATAGTTTCCTCGTACTCCATCTTAAACAGTACACATATTTTACAGACAATAGATCAATCTGCACTAAAGGAAGTTCACTGAAAATCAAACAAATTGGTACTGATTTCATGTAACTTTTGACCAATCATCATAAGATCGCAACAATCAATAGTCTCATTTCCTACACAGGCAGCCCAATTAATTAATCCAGCATTCCCCATTAATTTTATATCTATTATAATCAAGGTTGTTTTAGCATCAGGGTATATGACAGTGTACATAAAGAATCAAAATATATATTTCTCTTCAAAAGATTTGGTTACATGAGAAGAATTTAACTACAATAATTCTAACAAACAGGTTCATAACAAAGAAATGCTTTGAATAGCCTGTTTTGTTGAATGCAGTCTGTTAACTTCTTTGGAGTGTATTCCAAGCCAGGGATGATGAACTGATTGAATAAGTTTGCATTTGGAGTCAACAAAGGAAGGACTGAGAGCTGATGTAGCATATGCCTAACAGAGAATCTGCAATATAAATGTCATTGTTGCTATTATTATTTCTCAATCTCACCTCTATTCTGCCATGTAGGGGTAATAATTCTGACATAATCAGGCTTTCCTTTATAGTTTGGCTATGTTCTAACAGAATTATATATACAAAATGCTTCAAATTCTGCCAAATAGGATCACATACCTTTTGCCAAGCTGATATTTGACAAATATCTACCTGACCTTAGAATAGCATACAAAATCAAAAATCCAAGGCAAAAAAATGGGAAAAGATTCTATTTCCATTTGATTAAATGTTAAAATTAGAATAGAATAGAATTCTTTATTGGCCAAGTGAGATTGGACACACAAGGAATTTGTCTTTGGTACATATGCTCTCAGTGTACATAAGAAGAAGAAAAATACATTCATCAAGAATCATAAGATACAACACTTAGTGATAGTCATAGGATACTAAATAAGCAATCATATCATACTAGGAAACAATAATACAATATAAATCATAAGGATACAAGCAACAAAGTTATTGTCATAAATGGAAGGAGATAGGTAATAAGAATGATGAGAAGAATAATAGTAATACAGTCTTAGTAAATAGTTCAACAGTGTTGTGGGAATTAGTTGTTTAGCAGAGTGATGGCATTCAGGAAAAAACTGTCCTTGTGTCTAGTTGTTCTGGTGTGCAGTGCCCTCTAGCATCATTTTGAAGTAGAAGTTGAAACAATTTATGTCCAGGATGTGAGTGGTCTGTAGATATTTTCACAGCCCTCTTTTTGACTCCTGCAGTATACAGTTCCCAATGGAAGGCAGGTTGGTAGTAATTGTTTTTTCTGCAGTTCTAATTATCCTCTGAAGTCTATGTCTGTCTTGTTGGTTTGCAGAGCCAACCAGACAGTTATAGAGGTGCAGATGGCAGACTCAAGAATTCCTCTGTAGAACTGCATCAGCAGCTCCTTGGGCAGTTTGAACTTTCTGAGTTGGCACAGAAAGAACATTCTTTGTTGTGCTTTTTTGATGGTGTTTTTGATGTTAGGTGTCCATTTTAAGTTGAAATATGATATAACCTAGAAACTTGAAGGTCTCTACTGTTAATATTGTGTTGTCTAGTATTGTAAGAGGTGGTAGTATAGGAGGGTTTCTCCTAAAATCTGCCACCATTTCTACATTTTTGAGTGTGTTTAGTTCAAGATTGTTCTGGCGGCACCACAAGGCTAGTTGTTTAACCTCCCATCTGTGTGCAGATTCATCGTCTCGAATGAGACCAATCATTGTTGTATCATCTGCAAACTTCAGTACTTTAGCAGGGGGATCTTTTGAGATGCAATCATTGGTATATAGAGAGAAGAAAAGTGGAGAGAACAGACAGCCGGGGGGTGGGGGAGGCTGTGCTAATTATACAGGTATCTGATATGATTTTGCCTACCTTCATCTGCTGCTTCCTATCTGTTAGGAAGCTTATGATCCATTTACAAGCAAGGTCAGGTACAGCTAGCTGATTTAGTTTAGTTAGAAGAATATCTGGAATGATGGTATTGAATGCTGAGCTAAAATCTACAAAGAGGACTCTTGCATAGGTCTTTGGAGATTCAAGATATTGTAGGATGTAGTGCAGAGTCATATTAACACCATCATCTGTCGATCTATTTGTCGGTATGCAAATTGCAAGAGGTCTAACAGTGATGGTTTTCAGGTGGTCCAGCACTAGCCTTTCAAAGGTTTTCATAACTACAGATTTCAAACACTGAAATCCCCCCATGTGCAAGTCCAAAACAGTACAAAATCTGGACTAAATCTCAGAGTATACAATTCATTCTCTAGTGATTTGTTGCAAGACTTCTGAATTGTATTATCCTTTACAAACGTAATTATCTGCAGCAAGATTGCTAGTAAACATCTTTTAACTAAAAAAAAATCAACTGTAACTAACACATTTGCATAAATACATTGAGAAAAGAAGATTGTTCCTTAATATCAAAAGGGACAGCATATGGTTCATCTCTTCTCAGCCATATGTACAACAGTGAATATAATGAAAGAGCATCACAAATGGTATGCAAGTATGAACTTTAAGTGAATGCAAAACAGGACTCTATAGAGTGCTCAACCACAAAAATTAATTCAGATTAGAAATTTTTTGAAATCTGCCAACTTCTCGGATAATGCAAATTTCTTCAAAGATCCAATCTGATTTTGAAACATGCATATGGCAAATCCACAAATTCTAATCCCAATACAGCTCCTTTATTGCTGCTTCACAAAAGGAACTCCATGCAGAGATTACTTCATGTACTTACAAATTATCTGCACAAGCATTATCAAGAGAGAAGGCATTCACTATCTGGTCTCCAAATAAAATGAGTAGAATATTTTTATAAGCAGTTCTGACAAAGAGCAAAGTCATCATCATGGAATCACTCTGCAAATAATAGTAAACCTTTCTCTCCAGCAGAAGTACCAAGCAAATACATCTCCAATCAGCCTAACGAAACACTGTTTGTCAATCTATAACTGAGAAAACATCATCGAGCAAAAGCTAATTTAACAGAGTTCCACTCTGAAGAGTCTTCTTTGTCCCAGCATTCTTCAGTCAGAGAGATTAGAGAAATTATTTTAACATTCAGCATTAAACTCTCAAATTCAGTGAGCAAAAAAAAAAAGGAGAGGGGGTTGATAGAGCATCAATTTGTTAGAGGCAAAAAAAGGGTTCAAAAATCTGTATTAAAGGGAGTACAATCTCCTGGATATTATTTGATTTTATTCACTTTTTCAATCCTTTGGATGATTATCTGGCAAATATCTGTGAGATCTGCAAGTTCTGTTTCGCACGTAATCAATTTTGTACTGTATAATGATTAGTGCATCATACTCCTAAAGAGAATATTTAAAGGATGACAAATGTAGAACAACTTGCCAACATTACATCTACTGTCTTCATATCACTGGACACTTCTTGAACCAGAAAGGAAAAACCCAAGACAATTCCCTGCTTTTTGCTATTATTTTTGTGATTATGTTCCTTGGAGGCTAGAATCAAGGAAGGAACATCTACTACCTCTGGAAATCGTTGCCTTAAATAACTATTTCACCATGGTTCATTGAAAAGCTGGCCCTGAAGGAACTAGAAAGACAGGGGAGCATTGGGGACATGACAAGAGGATATAAGAAAAACTAGTTTCCAAATCAAAGACTTTATACATTCTGAGGATATCTCTTACTTCTCTATTCAGGATAGTAAATGTCATGATGCTAACTTCATAAAGGACACTAAGGTTTTATGTCAGAAAAGCTAAAGCTCCAATAAATGTATGTGATGATGCAAATAAAATTAATTTAATTGACAGAAAATATGGCAAATACAACTATATTGTCATTAAACAAGAGAATCAGAGAAATGACTTCTATGAGAGTTTATTGTTGTTTATTTTAATGCGATTTATAGCCTATAAATAGCACAATGGCTTTGGTTTCCTTGGATGTCACCGGTCCCTGAAAATCCTAATGAAAAAGAAATATATTTACAAGGAGACAACAAACAGTCTGTAACAAGTCAAAATAAAAAGTTTGTACCTAGAATGTATGCTTTCTTATTTCATTTTTCTTTACCTGGCCTTAAAAACTGATCACAGTGCACAGAGATAAATATTTTTAAATAATGTTACTTCAGAAATGCATGCGTATGCTAAACAAGAAATAATAAGAAAATAAATTACTTTTTTTAAAAGCACAAATTACTACCGTTATCAAATGGTGAATGAATCAGATGAGTAACCAAAACAGGGATTCTATCTGTACACACAGGTTCTTATGCAAATTGGATCTCTGATAAAAAAATTTTGGGGAAAAAGACTGGAAAACACAAATGCAGCTCCAGGAAAGTGTTCAAAATCTGCCCAGCAACTTTCATAAATCTAAAAGATGTAACATTTCTGCTGGCTCCACACCAATAGTTTGGTCTAAAAATAGCTTAATCTCCTTGAGAGCAAAAAGAGCAATCAACAAAACAGTCACAGGCTCTTAGCAGCACTCACAAATGCTGGCAGTAACCATACAATCATTCTCTTTCTCTCAAATGCACACGAGAATCGTCACTACCATCCTAATGCCTTACTCAAGAGCTGCAGTTTCAGTGTCCAAGTTACTTGGTCCAAGTTACTTGCATTATGACATGTAACGAACATGTTATTAATGCCATTTTAACCTACTGCAAATGCTATGTTTATGTAACTTGCCACATCCAAATAAAGAAGGTTTTAATTATTAAGTCAATTAATATATGATGGTTTTATGTGTGGCAGGGAACGCAGAGAAGAAGCTCAGATTTTCGCAACATACTGAACCATTCATTCCATTACAGATGAGTGTGTTGTGCAAACCCAAACCAAGTGACTATAGAAGCAATCTTTTACCATTTATCTTTCCAGCCTACAAGGCTAAGAGTGTTGGAAACTTGTCCCTATTCATACTGTACCTCCAATAACCCAGAAAACTTACATTGCTTCTCTTCAAAGACTCAACCTGACAATATTTACAGTATGAACTGCAAAACCATTTTCCCAAAGCCACCTATCTTTGCTGATATCTGAAAGTATTATATTGGCCTTCTATTACTGGAACGCTAATTCCCAGACCTCCCAACTAGCACAGAAGCTTCCATGTGATCCCCATCTCTTTTTCAAATGATTGCATGCTCCATATCCTAACTAAATATCCCAGAGCAAGTAACATTGTCTGCATAATGCAGGTCAGGCTTTTCTTTCCTCCTCTTGATTTAAAAAAGAAAATCTACAAAATAGATCTATCCAATCAGGATCCTGCAATAAATGGGCTGACATTACAGAACAACAGAGCTATCAGTTTTGGCTAGGCGGTTATCTCACTGTGAGCAAGAAAAGGTAATTGAGAATGAGGGTGATGAGAATGAATAAGAAAACAGTTTCACAGGGTTGGAAAAATCACCAGAAGAGGAAATGTTTCAACACTGTGTTTTCAAAACTGTGGCTATTCTCTAAACAGAAGTAAAATGCAAAAATAGAAGGAAATTGGAAAAATCCATCTCAATGGGGCTACACTTAGAATGCGACTCAAATATTTTTTTAATTGTTGCCTGCAGAAAATGAGGAAATTATGTTCATAGAAAAGCTTTATTAGATCCAAATACAGAATGGCTATGAAATTCAGAATGGCTATGAAATTCATCTACCTCCTAATTACTGTATTTCTAATGGGTCAGAATGAGTGATTGTATCCAGTTAGCTTCAGTTGAAGGAGAGACAGGATATGAGAAGCAAAGGCCCTTAAAGGGCAGCGGAAAGTCAACAAGGTTAGAATTCTTACACTGTAATGGTGGATGAATGGAATTAACATGGAGGAATTAGAGAGCAATCCCCACTCCCTTTTACACTGTTGATGTTACCTAGTTAGTAAATGAAATGTCTGCAAGAACATAGTCAAGTTCATATAGCATCAAGGACCACACAGAGGGGTTTACTGTGATGCCTTTGCTAATACAGCAGAACTCCTTTCAGATCCATTCTTATTTATTTATGAGATTTTTATCCCACTTTTATTACTTTATAAGTAACTTATGGTCTGATTACAGCCGCACCTTTTGGGTACAAATGACTATAACAAGGTAAAGGTTTCATCTAGCCATCTTCAGATGGTATATATGTTCAGAAGACATTAACTGGACTTTAATATATCCATGCCAGACCTGGATGACTAAGAATCTCCACAGATATCCATGCCAAGCTTTCAAGCAATTACATAAAAAATCCAGATAACTCATGAAACTATTTACATAATTTAGTACTGAAAACTGTATTATTATTCATCATGACTACTTGGGCCCCATTTGGTCATTATCACTTAGGGGTGCATTCACTTTTGTTGCCCATAGTTTAGACATTAATGGCTGTGTGTTGCATTATTTTGAGGGGACAGCACATTTACACTGTTATACAAGCTGTATACT